>CAJVQA010005509.1:0-16055 GCA_910591915.1 Cetraspora pellucida | reverse complement strand
TTTAAATAATATTTTATTAATATATTTAATAATTTATAGATTTTTGTATATATAAAATATATTACTATATTTTTTTAAAATTTTAAAAATGATTTAAAGTTTATAATTATATTATTGACTAATATTTAATAATATTAAAAAAAAACCTTCTGTTATAATAATTTATTGATATTCAATAATATTATTTAATATAATTGTAGAAAATTGCTATTTGTATCATGGGTTTTTATTATTTGCACTATAATGTATATAGATCATCTTGATTTTATCATTTTATTGTTTACAAATTCTTTAAAACTTTGATCAAGAATATCTTGACAACTATTTGACCAAATTTGATAAAAATTTTTTTATTTGAATTTTGCAAATCAGTAAAATTCAAATAAAAAAAATTTCATTGAATTTGGTCAAGTAGTTGTCAAGATATCTTCGATCAAAATTATAACAACAATTTTGACAACTTTTTTATATAATAAATATTTTAAAATTCTTTAAATTTTGATCAAGAATATCTTGACAACCATTTGACCAAATTCAATGAAACTTTTTAATTTGAATTCTACAGATTTATAGAATTCAAATAAAAAAATTTTTATTGAATTTTGCCAAGTGGTTATTGAGATATATTTAATCAAAGTTATGTTAATAATTTTGGTACAGCTTCTCTATATGATAGCTTTTCTATATAAAAATATTTTAAAATTCTTTAAAACATTAATCAAGAATATCTTGACAATTACTTGACCAAATTCAATAAGAATTTTTTTATTTAAATTCTACAAATCTGTAAAATTCAAATAAAAAAATATTCGTCAAATTTGGTCAAATGATTGTTGAAATATATTCAATCAAACTTATAACAACAATTTTGATACAGCTTTTCTATATAATAGATATTTTAAAATTCTGTAAAACTTTGATCAAGAATATCTCAATAATTACTTGATCAAATTCAATAAAATTTTTTTTATTTAAATTTTATAAATTTGTAGAATTTAAATAAAAAATTTTTTAATGAATTTGGTCAAGTAATTGTCAAGATACCTTTGATCAAAGTTATAGCAATAATTTTAACATAGTTTCTTTATATGATAATTATTTTAGACTTCTTTAAAATTTTGATCAAAAATATCTTTACAACTACTTAACCAAATTTGATAAAAATTTTTTTATTTGAATTCTACAGATTTGTAGAATTCAAATAAAAGATTTTTATTGAATTTTGGCAAGTGGTTGTTGAAATATATTTGATCAAAGTTATGATAATAATTTTGGTATAGCTTCTTTATGTAATAACTTTTTTATTTAATAGATGTTTTAAAATTCTTAAAACTTTGATCAAGAATATCTCAACAACCACTTGACCAAATTCAATAAAAAATTTTTTATTTGAATTCTACAAATTTGTAGAATTCAAATAAAAAAAGGTTTGTTGAATTTGGTCAAGCAGTTGTTAAGATATATTTAATCAAAGTTATGACAACAATTTTAGCACAGCTTTTTTATATAATAGATATTTTAAAATTCTTTAAAACTTTGATCAAGAATATTTTAACAATCACTTGACCAAATTCAATAAAAACTTTTTTATTTAAATTCTATAAATCTGTAGAATTCAAATAAAAAAAATTTCATTAAATTTGGTCAAATGGTTATTGAAATATATTCAATCAAAGTTATAACAACAATTTTGGTACAGCTTCTCTATGTAATAGATGTTTTAAAATTTTTTAAAACTTTGATCAAGAATATCTTGACAACCACTTAACCAAATTTAATAAAATTTTTTTTATTTAAATTCTACAGATTTATAGAATTCATATAAAAATTTTTATTGAATTTTGCTAAGTAGTTGTTGAGATATATTAGATCAAAGTTATAGTAATGATTTTAGTATAACTTCTCTATAGAATAGCTTTTTTATATGATAGACATTTTAAAATTCTTTAAAACTTTGATCAAGAATATCTTACTAACTATTGACTAAATTTAATAAACAAATCTGTAGAATTTAAATAAAAAAAATTTCATTAAATTTGGTCAAATGATTGTCAAGATATATTTGATTAAAGTTATGACAACAATTTTGATACAAATTCTCTATGTGATAGATGTTTTAAAATTCTTTAAAACTTCGATCAAAAATATCTCAACAACCAAATTCAATGAAAATTTTTTTATTTGAATTTTACAAATTTGTAAAATTTAAATAAAAAGTTTCAATAAATTTGATCAAGTAATTGTCAAGATATCTTTGATCAAAGTTATGACAATGATTTTGATATAATTTTTTTATATAATAAATTTTTTAAATTTTTTGAACTTTGATTAAGAATATCTTGACAACCACTTGACCAAATTTGATGAAAATTTTTTTATTTGAATTTTATAGATTTGTAGAATTAAAATAAAAAAATTTTTATTAAATTTTGCTAAGTTGTTGTTAAGATATATTCAATTAAAGTTATAATAATAATTTTGGTACAGCTTCTTTATATAATAGCTTTTCTATATAATAGATGTTTTAAAATTCTTTAAAACTTTAATTAAGAATATGTTGACAACAACTTGACCAAATTCAATGAAAATTTTTTTATTTGAATTCTACAAATCTGTAGAATTTAAATAAAAAAAATTTTATTAAATTTTGTTAAATAGTTGTTAAAATATCTTTAATCAAAGTTATAATAACAATTTTGATATAGCTTCTTTATATAATAAATGTTTTTAAAATTCTTTAAAAATTTAATTAAGAATATTTCAACAACTACTTGACCAAATTCAATAAAAAATTTTAATTTGAATTCTATAGATTTGTAGAATTCAAATAAAAAAATTTTTATCGAATTTGGTCAAGTGGTTATTAAGATATGTTTAATCAAAATTATATTAATGATTTTAGCAGTTTCTTTATGTAATAGATATTTTAAAATTCTTTAAAACTTTAATTAAGGATATCTCAACAATCACTTGACCAAATTTGATAAAATTTTTTTATTTAAATTTTACAGATTTGTAGAATTCAAATAAAAAATTTTTATCAAATTTGGTTAAATGGTTGTTAAGATATCTTTAATTAAAGTTTTAAAAAATTTGTAAACAATAAAATAATAAAATTGAGATAATCTATATGCATTTATAATGCAAATAGCAAAAACTTATATCGTGAATAGTAATTCTCTAATTATATTATCTTAATTATTTATAGATAATATTTTAGTTAATTGAATATATTTAATATAATATTTGATGATATTTTTTATTTTTAACTAAATATTGGCTTATTTATACTATATTGGTTTGTAATATTTTGTAAAAATTAAAGATGATATATTGTATATTTTTATTTAAATAAAATATTATTTAATTATATAATATTTATTTTATTAAATACTTATAATATATATAATAAATAATTAATATTTAATAAAAGATGAGATGACCTAGTAAAGTAGTCAAGTTGTCAACTTCCCAAGTAATAGATTAAATGTTCAAATTCTATCAATAGCAAAAATTTAGATAATCACCTATGTAATATTTATATTATGGCAACTATTACTAATAATTAGGTTAGGATACCTGTAATATCAGTTATACCAGTATGACTGACAGGTTATGGGACATATATGTAAATATAACATTATATAGAGAAATGCAAACTAACAAATCAGACAATGCAAATATTAGATAAGTTCTTGTGGCTATATAAATCTATTGAAATTGGATAACAAACAGTCTATTTAAAAAAACCTAAAGAAAAAGATAACTGAATTTTTGACAGTCTTACTGTAAAGGCTAGCTTAGAAAAACATATACCAAGGTTATAGTATCTGGTCATAGTAGCCAGACAGGCAAGAACCTCCAAGTTAGAAGTCTTGAAGATTCCACCAACTAGGCCACCAGAATGAACTAGAGGAAAAGAATATTGGGCTAATCCAATATACTGATAGACTTAACATAGTTCTATACAAGCTATCTGGATTGGAAGTTTGATAAAAAGACAAAGGTA
Organism: Cetraspora pellucida; assembly: GCA_910591915.1. Lineage (NCBI taxonomy): Eukaryota > Fungi > Glomeromycota > Glomeromycetes > Diversisporales > Gigasporaceae > Cetraspora > Cetraspora pellucida. The sequence continues at coordinate 12,046 of CAJVQA010005509.1, read as the reverse complement.
TACTAAAGTATTAGGATTATACTATGAAGTAGATACTGGGATCTAAGTGAACTCTACAAGAATATAGCAGTTTAATAATTAAGTTCTGACTATAAGTATTGATTCTGCTATAGTAATACTTAGATAAGCTATAAAAATAGATACAGAAGGCTCTAAAAGATTTATCTTGAAGATAAAATAGTCCTAAGATTAAGACAATAATTTAAATATTAGATATAATTCAGTAAAGTTAACAGATTTACAGGTTCAAAAAGTTTAAAGTAGAATATCCAAGCAGGAGTATTAGGTATAACAATTGGTAAAAAACCTTTAAGTAAATTTCTTAAATAGATAATATAGAAAAGTTAAATATATAGCCAATTATATGCTTTTTCTGTAGTAGTTTAATAAACTATATTTAGTATTATTAAATAAAGTCAAAAGATCCAAGAGGTCATCTTAATACTAAAAAAAAAAATTAATATTTAATATATATTAAAATATATAATTTTATTAAACAAATTTTATCAAAAATTTTTAATTATATATTAAATATTTCTATATATAATATTCTTTTTACATTATATTATAACCTAAATAGATACTTTTATAACTATGCTATAACCCAATATTTTATGCTTTATTCTAAATTTTTTTGATTTTATTAATTTTTTCTAATAATATATAAAATCTATAAAAAAAGAAATATTAATAAAAAACAAAAAAAATAACAAGATATCAAAAAAATAACTAGCACTTATCTTGATATCAGTTTTAAATTTATGATTTAGATTTAAAATTTAAATCTTAGTTTTATTAACCTTTTCTAATAAAGCACAAAACCTATAAAAAAAAATTAGTAAAGAACAAAAAAAAACTATAAAACATCAAAAAAATAATTAATACTTATTTTAATACTAGTTTTAAATCTAAAATTTAGATCCAAAATCTAAATTTTAGCTTTATTAACTCTTTTTAATAAAGCATAAAACTTATAAAAAAAGAAAAAAATTAATTAAAAACAAAAAAAACAACAAAATACTAAAAAAAAACTAATCCTTATCTTAGTACCTGTTCTAGATCTAAAATCTAGATCCAGAATCTAAATCTTAGTTCTATTAACCCTTCTTAATAAAGTACAAGACCTACAAAAAGTTAGTAAAAAACAAAAAAAAAAATAATAAGCATCAAAAAAATAACTAGTACTTATCTTAGTATTAGTTTTAGATTCAAGATCTAGATCTAAAATCTAAATCCTAGCTCTATTAATTTTTTTTGATAAAATACAAGCTCTATAAAAAAAGAAAGAAAACTTAATAAAGAACAAAAAAAAATAATAAACTAAAAAAAAACTAGTTCTTATTTTGATACCAGTTCTAGATCTAAGATCTAGATTCAAAATTTAAATTTCAGATTATTAACTTTTCTTAGTAAAGCACAAGACCTGCAAAAAAAGAAAGAAAACTTAGTAAAAAACAAAAAAAAAAGACAAAACACTAAAAAAATAACTAGAACTTATCTTGATATCAGTTCTAATTCTAAGATCTAAATTCTGACTCTATTAATCTTTTTTGGCAAAGTATAAAATTTATAAAAAAAGAAAAAAATATCAGTAAAAAATAAAAAAAATATCAAAATATCAAAAAAATAACTGATACTTATCTTGATACTGATACTTTTATAATTATATAAATATCTTCTAGTTATTTATATATTTGTTAGATAATTAGTTAATAAAAATTATAAACTAAATAACTCAACTATATATCTTAATAATATTTTGCCTATATAATAAAATTTTATATATTGGTTTAATATCTTGAGAAAGTTTTTATATTGTAATTTATTAGTATATATTATTATAAATATATTAAATATTAATCTAGTTATATATATATATATATAACTTTGTTATTTATTTTTATATTTTTGTATTAATTATATAATTAATAATCTATTAGTTAATAAATTTAGTAAACTAAATTAATTATTATTATTTTATTTTTTTTTTTTTGTATTAAAAGCCATACTTGTGGCGATACTTTATTGACTTTATATTGGGTTAGCTATTACAACTATTTTTACAGAGATGAGAGTATAGCTAGTCACACATGCAACTTTTAGTTGCCTATTTAAGTAGTCCACCCTAAGGTTTTACACTAGGTGCTGTACCTATAACCTACTAGGAGATTATCTATTTAAACCCTTTGATCATCCGCCCTGTCATATTGGAATCTCCAACTAACCCCCCGTATATATCTAACTGATATACCGTCTGAGCAGTATGGTACCTACCCTTTTTGTACTCGTTCCAGGCCATTACACATTTCAGAGTATGTCACCTGCCAGTAAGGTGCAGGGGGCCTCCTGCTTTGAACCAAGACTCCCCATCCAGATAGCCCATAAGGACTGTGACCTGTCCTTGCTATCTTGAAGCCAGTCTAATATCCTTTTTCTCTGGTCTAAAATCCGGTGGCCTGATTGGTGATACCTCTCACCTGAGGTTCTTGCCTGCTCAAATTCTTTACATTAGTATCTATTTCCTAGGTCTAGCCTTTACAATAGTACCATCGAAAATCTGTGTTACCTCTTTGCTCGGAATTTCCAAGTGGGCTCTGACTTCCTAGTTCTATGGATTTACATGACCCGAGGACTTATTTTAGGTTTGCACTGCCCAGTACCGGTTTGTATTCCTTTGTGTAACAGGTTACACAGATGCCCCAAACCTGCCAGTCATGCTGGTGTGACCATAGTTACAGATATCTTATCCCAACTGATCGACAGAATGCCGTCGCCGTAATACTGTCTATATATTACATAGGTGATTATCCAAATTTCGCCATTAGTAGATTTTGAACTCACAACCTACCACTTGGGGGTATGACAACTTATCTACTTCACTAAGTTACCACACCCTTAAATTAATTATTAAACTATTATTTTAATATTAAGCTTTTATAATAAAATTTTATATATTTGTATAATATTATTTATAATTTTTTATATCAATATTTATTGATTATTATCTTTTTAAATATGATTTATATTGGTCTAATTATATATATATAATTATATTATTTATTTTAATATCATTTCTTTATTTATATAATCATTAAACTATTTGTTAGTATTATTCAATATTTATTAATAATTATATTAATCATCTTATATTATCTTTATTTTAGTTTAAATTTTAAATTTTAGTATAATATCATAATATTATTCTATAATTTTAAATTGATAATTTGTTGTTTTTATTAATTAGCCTAATTTCTTCTATATAATATTTGAATATTTGTATTCTGATATTTCATCTAACTATCTTTTTTATATCAGTCTTTTATATTAAAAAATTTGAACCAATGATTGTTAATAAAAAGTTTAATTTATATACTCTTACTATCTCAAACCGTTTGCCTGTTGCTGTGTAATAAAGTAAACTACTACAACTTCATCCTGTATATATTTACAATAGTCAATCACTACACTAGTTTTATCAGTTTTGACACTTGGTCTTTTTAATTTTTTTTTGATGAAGCAGCTAGAATTCACCTAACAACTGTAGATATAACCTATAATAAAATTATGTTTTTGATATAATTTGAACAAAATTAGTTACTTTTTTGATACATCTATTTGAACATTATGAAGATCATATCAAAAATGTTTATACGCGTATTCAAATTTTAAAGCTCAAAGTGAAACAGATTTTTATATATTGATCTACATGTTGCATAAATTGTATTCTTGATATTTAAATAACCTACTAATCCTAATGTATTAAAAAAGGTAAATCACGTCACTTGACATTCTTAGATAAATGCTATAAAAAATAAAAATAAAAACATCAAAAACGTGACTTTTTAATCTTTAAGAACTCCAAATTTGTAAATTAGTATATAAACAAATTATTTTGACTGATTTTATTTTAAAAATGTTTGTTCAAAGCCGTAAAAATAAAAAAGCTCGTAAGAAAAAAGAACAAATTCAGATAGATCTTTATAATATTAGATAAACACCTTTTCTTTTGAACTTTCTTTTGTGAGATTATTCAAACAATTTGTTTGATACAGTGAAAAGGTTGTATCATACAAAACAAATCGCAAGAATAATTCCGTTTGTTTCATATGTTGTATCGGTCCACAAAATGAAAAATATTTCTTTTGTGAGGTTATCCAAGGGTACTCTGTGCAACCTGTGATCATTCTGGCCCCACAAAGAATATAAGTCAATGAAGTTTCTTTAAATAAGATCTGTCAATTCTAAAGAAGGAATTGACTATGATTTTATTATAAAGAACTTACGTTTATCATATATCTACTTAAAAATATTTACTAATTTATTATTTATTTATTGTACATTGTAGAGTAACAAAGAAAATGAAATCCTTAAGGAAATCAATCCAAGTATCGAAAAGAATATAAAAAAAAGAAAACATGAACATATTCATACTGAAAACCTCTTATCAAATGATATACCCGATGAAGAAAGTATACCTGATTATGTTGACCTAACTGAAATTCATGATCCAAATGTCACGAATAGTATAAGAAATAAAATTTTCGATCTTGTAAAGAAAATGGAGACTGAAAAATAGAAAACAGTAATGGAGATTATGAATTTAAAGGACGTTGATAAAACATCAACAATTGAGAGAATTATGAAAACAGCTGAAACTGAGAAATTGGTAATAATTAAAACATCTGAAGCTGAGAAATTAGAGATAGTCAAAATAAAAGAAGCCGAAAATCAAAATGCTCAGTGGGAGATTAAAAAGTGCAAGCAATCTAAATTGCGTACAGAAAACATGTGCAGTGTTAGAGGTGCGCTTGAATTCATTCGCTCGAAGGTAAAGGTTCTATTCTCTTTCGCTGTTCTTAATTTTCAAATTTCAATATTTTTTTTCATTTTCCGTAATAGATTTGGTCAAATGGTAATCCTTCAATTTTTGAAGAACCATTTGACAAAACACTATTACGACTTTCTGAAGATAAAAAATTCATGAATTTCTTACAAAAAACATGTGATGAAAACCACCTTCGATTTAATGATGTAAAAAGATGCATTGACGGGTTGTATCATACTGCGTCCAAGAATTTTCATGGGCATCAAGAAATTACGATAAATGCACAATCTTGGTCCGATAATGAAATTTTATCGTTAGGTGCAATTTTTGAATATTTTCAAATTCAATGGAAATATTATAATGCAGAGGGTATATTGGATAATTACCCATATAAAATATCACTTTCATAAAGTTAAATTGTATTTGATCACTCATGCTCTAAGAGCTTAAGAACCAAATAATAAATATATTTCAGGTGAAATGATTAGCAACTAAAATATTTATACAACTAATACCATGGATACTATGTAAAAAAAAAACGCCACTTTTTTTCATAAAATTTGTTTTTTCATAAAATTATTTATAAAGAAATTCGTTGTCGTACAATTCCTCGAGAATTATTTCTTCTACAGGCCATTTACCGATATCATATAGGAACAGGATTTGCAGGTACAATATCGACAAAGATAATATACATTACTACATAGTCGAATCAAAATTTTATTGAATCGGCAAAACAAGCATTCGGTCAATTTTTTACCAGGGGTACCGAAAATGAAAACAGCCGGTAGTGAAAAGAAATGAATCGATAAGTTTCTGATTTCTGCTTAGCATAGAAGACACTCGTTCCCGGCATTTAATGCCTAGTATATTATAGTAATTCGATTTTGATTGGATGATCACAACAAGTAACTTATGATTAATCCCGACTCAGTAACTGTTATCAGAAAAAATTTTAGATTACGAAAACAGCTGTAAAATCGGCCAATCGAATAAGCGGTTAAGAAATTTATCATAATAATAATAATCGAAAAGTAACAATCGGTCAGGGCATTAAGTTTAAAGCCTAAAAGAAAGTATGGTAAAAAGAACATGTAGAAAAAAAAAAAAATAATTGGTTTTTATTAGTTAATGATCGTGTGTTAAATCATACCGATACCTGATATACTGTTACAAGAATTTGCGTAGTTTGTAACACTAACCACAAAATTAAAGATCAAATAACTCGATGCCTAAACTTGTTGTAAAGCCTCACACGATCATTGTTATTAGAAGACACTATTAAGAACGATGCAAACCGATGTGAACCAAGATCTCGCACCTCAAGACTTACCAACAACCGCTTTTTTGGATCAAGTCTTAACAGAAATTGAATCCAATAGTCCTTTAAATCTTGTTCCTGTAACTGATGTCATTCGGCAAGTTTTCGTGACGCGTGTTTCGTTTATAGAACGTAAATGTATGAAAACTTGGTTATTTTCACGGCTTGTAAAGCTGGGTGTATCCCCATTTTATCTCTTTATTATTCTTATTATAATTTCAAGTTTAACGATGAGGCACATGTACAAAAATTCGGTCTATCTCCTTTGTAATTTAGTTGGTGTGGTTTATCCTGCTTATCGTTCAATCAAAGTCATTCATCAACTACCTTCAAATGAAAATGAATTAATTGAAGAACAAAAACAGTGGTTAACTTATTGGACTGTTTATGGATGGCTTCAAATAGCCGATTATTGGTCAACTAGACTTCTTAGCTTGTTACCGGGTTATAATTTTTTCAAATTAATATTTCTATACTGGGCTCAAAATGATCAATCAAAAGGTGCTACTTTACTTTTTGAACACGTTTTGCGACCATTGTTACGTAAACCACAACCTAAATTAAATACGACTGTCCAAAAGCAACAAGCAACAAAGTGGCAACAAAGTGATCAAAAACGATTTGTCAATATGGATGATAATTCCTCAGCTTCTTCAAAAGTTGCTTATAAAAATGACCTTTCGCCTGAAGAAATTTGGAGTCGCAATCCAGGAGAGCGTGAAAGCGAGGTTCAACCATATCGTTTAAATCATGCTACTTGATTAATCTTTACATAAATTTATTATTCCATTTTTTTACATTCACACGTTTGGCGATGAAAATTCGTGTTGGGTGTCTGTAAATAGTACATAATTTGTTAGATAACCTTTGTGATTTTGTTGACATTCTTTTTTCAAGAAATTCTAAGAATTAGTAGAATTAATCTTAACATTGTAATTTAGTACTGACTTAATTGTTAATATATACTTTCAAATGTCATCGAAATTTCTCACCTGAAACAATCAATTAATTTATAAATTGTATTATTTTAGATACATTCAATAATAAGTACAGGATTATGACCTCCATTATATTAACATAAAAGATTAAATAAAAATGGGTTTATTTTCGAAACTGCTCCAAATTAATTTTGCGTCTTCTCCAACTAAAATTTACAGGTTGATCAAAAATGTTTTCTGATTGTTTGATTGTTTTATATAATCTATGTTTAAGCTGTGATTCATAACGACAAGAGGTTTGTGTAGTTTTTGCAAATTCATCTAAATATATAATGGGAATCATGGAAGGCCTTATATGTTCAACGGTACAAAAGTAAAAGGTTGTTTTAGAAAAATAGTTTATAAACCAATAAACTGCATTATATAAGAGATAAAGGATTACCTGCCATGCGCGCATTGAAATGGAAAATCGCAGAACGCAAGTTCTGATATTAATTCTTGACATTGATTTAGTGTCAGTTTGTCATTGAATTTGATTGCACCTTCAATTAACATAATTATTAGGGTCTGCTTGTAAATTGGTTATTTGATGCATTTTAATAAATACCTCGACAAGCCTTCGAATTCAATATATCAATTATTCCTCTCGGGCATTGTCTTATCATTGTTTTCCAATCACTTTGTTCATTGGTGTCGAGACTCTTTTCGCCTAAATTATTAATACCAATTCCACCAGTGTCTTCCAACCAATACAAATGTTGGCGTAGGAGTTCTTGCGTTACTCGTGAATCAAATACACAACGGTCAGCAATCATTTTAGGAAGATGGGTAACATAAATAGGGATATGGTCATCATCATTTGACGATGTGATAAAGTGTGGAGACACCAACGAAAGTGATGGATTATCCTGTTTTGTATCAATATTATCGCTAAAAAAGATTCCCCAACTATTAAAATTAGCTTCGAATCTTTTCAAAACTCGAACCTCCCGTTCCGTTAAAATTATTTTATTGGGAGGATTTATTTGAATTGTTTCGACAAGGGAATTTATTTGATGAATTTCGTTGTTATTCTCATTTTGTATCTGTTCCTTGTTCTTAAAATCACAAAACTTTTTCATTAGCATTTCAACACGTACACGTTCGTCTGCTGCATGTTGATCAACCAAAACCAATATCTGTTGCTGAGTGAAGTTCTTATTATCCGACTCGACCACTCGTGAATATGATAGTTTGCAAACGATAAACTTATCATCAGCTTGACCAATGACTTGAGCCTGAGCGAAATCTTTCTTGCTGAAACGATGCTCAACAAAACATGACTGTGCAAAATTATTACAAGGAAAAAAGCTACTCCTTACAGACGATTGTTTATTGCACGTCGATATGTGTCTTAACAAGGGAATTGGTGCTTCATAACTTTGAAAAACAGGATTAACCCATTTCTATTTGTTGTACCAAATTCTTTTAGTAAAGGTTTCTTATAAACAATCTTAAGTAATTTCTATTAATACCTCTAATGCATTTTTTGCCCACGGTGTTGCGTGTGATCCGCCAGTGGTGTCTTTATAGTTCGATGTACGTAATCTGCTTCGGTCTATTCTTGCTTTTGTACAATTTTCTGACGTGGATTGAATCTGCCCAGGTATATTTATATATCTACAATAATGTACATGTGTAAGTATGTGTAAGTGCTATGAATTTTGTATAAACAAGAACTTCAAATGATGAGATAATGTTACTCACGAATTTCCAGTGCGCGTGTCTATATAAAATGCCTGTTTGGTACGAGGCTCTGTCCACTTTGTATATTCATTTTCTCTTATTTTCACAGTCTTTTTTGAAGTAGCCAAAATATTTTCAGAATCTTTCGTATTTTTAGGTATCGATAGACCAGCTTTCAGTTCCTCATCTCTAAAAACATACTGTTTCTTTCCACCACTTTTTATATGTGTTATGTCCTCAAATGACAATGGTAAATTGTGCCCGGGTCTAATTCTTGACTTTTTATGATTATTTGTTGTATCGGTAAAATTCTTCACGTTTGACGTCACTATATCTTGCGTTAAAAACCCATGACATAATAAAAATTGAGTCACAAGACCGGATAAAAGATCTAAGATTTTTGGCCAGTTCTAAAAAATCAACAACATCAGAATAAAATATTTAAGCATAAAGGAATGAATTTTTTTGGCATTCTAAAATGACCTCGAATTCTATTATATTCTTAGCTGGATCCAAAGATATATCATAATTCTCCGTTGGGCAAGTAATATGAATAAAGAAAATAGGATATTTTTCCAACGACTTTGTTAATACATTCTTCCCTATTAAAAATAAATAATTTACATTAGAAAAATTGAGTAACAAACATTTTTGCAATAATTTCAACTCACTCGATTTGCCTGAAAATTCAGTTTTCGATTTTGAAATCAAATCATCATTTGGCTAGTGAAACATACACATAACGATTAAAAAGCGAGATGTACATCTTATGATAAAAATATGAATCTTACCTTTTTTCCAAAGTTACTTTGGTTAAATAAATCATCGATTAGTTTATACAACTCATTATTAGCAATGAAACGCCTATTGACGTCTATTGATGTTGAAACGAATAATCAGAAGACACGCATATGAATATTGTAATATTACATCAAAAATACGCACAGAAATATTGATGGTTCTTTAATTGTAAGAAATTGAATTTATGAATACAAATGTACTATGGAATCGAATTCAAGTCAGTAAAGTAATTAGGATATACCTTTATATGTAAGCCTTTTAATGAAAAGAATCCATCAATCCTAATGTCGTCTTCTTCTGCATAAACCGATTCAAGATTCTACAACAAAATTTTGATAGCATTACATACGTGCACTCATGGATACATATATACGGTCACGTGTTTCAGTTGTACTTCCAAACATACCTGTGCTAAAGAAGCGCCGTAAAGCTGCCGGAATGTAGAAATAATAGGAATAGGTGATGAAGTCTAATAATACATAATATTGTGTAGCAGAATGTTCTTATCATCAAATATATTTCAATCAAGTATCATTAATAGACAATAAAAATTCTATTGAAAACTTGTTTCAATATGTGGAAACACGTACCTTCCTCGTATTAACTATTTTACTATCCATTGACGCGTCAACCAGAGTAAATGCCACTTGAGGGTTTATTAATGCTAGTATTTCAACAGCTTTTTTAACATTCTCTAGTTCGTTCGCGAGTGTATTAACAGATTGCTGTTTTCTACGAACCGGATACTAAATTGTGAAATATAAAGGTTATTGTTACAATTCAAATGTATAATTATTTTATTACCGCTTTCATGATTTCGCACCGTATAGAATAAATCACGAATAATTGCGATAGTTCCTGGTTTTGCTCGTTCGCTATTTCGAGTTGGACCTAATTGAAGACGAAGCCCACCCTAAAAAGCAAGAGAAAATTTAGAAAAAAAAACTCAATATATATGTGTAAACATGATATACGTATTGGACCTTGATTATGACACAGTAAGTATCGTAATAATCAGAATGCTTGCTAATTATTTCCATTATTGAGACTTCAGCCAAGCTTGCCAGTGCTTTATTAATAAGTATTAGTTATATAGTTAAAAAGAAATTTCTATTTATTGAAACAAGCTAATGAAGTAAAACCTTCTCCGCGAAACCCATATGTCTTTATACGGGCCAAGTCTTCCAATGTCTGACATTTTGAAGTGGCTGCAACATGTACGGGAATTTAGATATCCAATAATAATTAAGACTAATGTAAATAATGCAACTGTTGCAGGGCAATACCGTGTCGTTGACCAAGCTTATCCATGTCACTTGGTGGAATTCCAATTCCATTGTCAATAACTTGTATGAAATATTTTGTCACATCAACATGGATTTCGATTGTCGTTGCCATGGCGTCGAGACCTGATATATGTTTTTATATGTCAAATATAAAAGTACTTTTCAGAAAACGACTTGTGCATAAATTCGATCCTACTGTTTTGAACAAGTTCGACTATACAATGCACCACCGAGGAAATGTGAAATGTGCGTAGTTTGAGAACAGTTTTATTGTCTAAAAAGCGAATAGTCATATTTGCAAGTTATCTGCTAACGCGATCTCTTTTTTTCTTTTTACAATGGATGCCATGCTGCACCATTATATCCGAGCTTGTTAAACCTGTACCGGGTATGTTTTTTATATTGGATGATCATCTGATTGGCAATCAACAAATATACTGTATGTGGTTGTTCAGATAACATTTTATATAAATTGTTAAATTTTACTCGATCATACAATTTGTTGCCAAGATATCTTTGCCCAAAGTTTTGAAAGTTGGTATAACTTTAATAAATGATCAAAACTTTCTAAACCTTTAGAAGAATATATTTCAATAACTTTTTTTTTATTTTAATTCTATAATTTAAATAAAAAATTTTTATTAAAATTGGCCATGCGATTTTCGAAATACGTGTATTGCTCAACGTTTAATATTTTTAATATTTTGATATAAAGCTTTAGGTGATGAATCATAGCGACCTACTATGGTGGGACGATTGGTTCCTGTCATCAGAGATTCAAGTTTATTGCTTACCGGACTCAATTTATATAATTTTAAATATAACAATAAATTAATGCAAACCTTTCACTTTAAAAGTATAATTAATTTAGACACGCCCACGCAGTGTTTCAAACGTCCTGTTCATTGGTAATTATCACATCCATTTATTGTTCATTCATTATATTATTTATGACATGATGTAATAAATGATAAGTTATAATGAATGAATGATAAATGGATGTGATGAACAGGACGTTTAACAACTCGTATTTGCAATGTTAATTAAAAATAATAACATTATATAATTATATTATATGGGGTGCCGTCAGTCAAAACGTCCCATAGTGAGATTATTAATATGTTACACAAAATGATAAAAAATCAGAACA
>CAJVQA010005508.1:0-16055 GCA_910591915.1 Cetraspora pellucida | reverse complement strand
TACTTTAATAAACGGCTTTTGACTATAAACTGTATTGATACTCTCCCTCTAGGGTAATTCCTACAGGCAAGGTTTATTTCCTTTTAGTAAAATAAAGTAAAGTTATTAGTATTGCATTACCTTTCCCGAACTACCTCAGAGAAGGATATAGTTTCTTGACAACGTCTAACAGAAGCTATACTTTCCTCTTGGACACTGCATATACCCGTAAAGGATTTCCTGTACCGTGTCATCATTATAGTATAAAAATTAAGAAGGCTTTCACTTATAACACTATATTGGACTTGTTAAAAATAAGACTAAACTCAATCACACAATTCCTACAAGTATACTACTTTATTCTTAACTTTACAATATTTATAATATATAAAATATTCAATTACAACACTATATTATAAACTTTACCAAAAGACTCAATTTATCTAATCTTTTGGGAATAAGTACCTGCATTAGACTTCAACAACTTCAAAATAATTTATAATTACCTACCAGTATTCTAATACACAATAATTCTATTATTGATAGTTCTAACAAACATATAGTTAATTTCAAGATTATTTAGCTCTTTAAACATCTTGGCATGATGTTTACATCGAATTTGCTATACAACATTCTATACACTATTCAAAAGAGCTCTATCTTACTTAAATCACTAGTTTCCTCACATTCTAAATATATAACATTCAAGAAACAACTTAGACATCATAGCATTTTATATTTAGATCAACTTACCACATTTGATAACTCATATTTTCTAAACTGAAAACATATTTCTCTATGTATAAACAAAATTCCTAAAGGCAAACAACTACTTTGGTTTACTTATTTGGAGGACCAAGTCACAAGTTACTCTTATAATTGTATTTTTTATCAAAACTTATATTTATCTAACACAAATTATTATAGTTATACAATTGGACATTTTTCTTTATAAAAAAAACCATGGCTTATTACAGTTTTTGACAACTAAATTATTATTGGCAAAGCTAAAAGACAGTCTTCACTATCTGGAACTGTTCTTATAACTTATTGGCAATATTATATTGAATTACAATTTACTCATTTCTATCCTTTTTCACCTATTCAATCAAATGCATGTTCAGGCTATTATTTTAATTCTTATACAATAACTAACAAATGCATAATCATTATTTCCATTAATGTCCCAACTAAATTTTATAGTTGAATTAATACATACAACAAAACTCTTAACTTTAATGCTAACTATTTTGATCTTATATATTCTATTGGAATTAGATACTCTATTTAAACTCCAAATTCTTCTAACATTATTATTACAATACACTCAATTTCAAATATTTTCGAATACAGTTTACTCACAAACAATCTTTAGCAAATTGCTAATTATAACTCCAACTTATCAGAACTTCACTTTTATACAGATGGCTCAGTTATAAACTTAGACACCCCACAATGCTCAATAGATATTGAATAGGCTCAAGTTTCAAATGATTTCATATTTTATACCTTTTAGGCTCAAACTAAATATTGGTCTTGCTTATTCAAGTTAGAGCTTATTGTTATTTTATTAGCTCTCATTATTGCCCCTAGAAACTGTACTATAAACATATATACAGACTCACAATCTGTGATTTCTAAATGTAACTGTCTTTTAAACTCAATAACAACTATACTATATACTCACATATTATACTTCTTACTATGGAACACACTTATCAATTTTATCAAATCATACAATATTCATATTATCTTCTACAAAGTTACTACTTATTAAGATAACAAATATAACAACCTTGTTAACCAACTAGTATGTAACTATTACAACCTGCTATACCTTATTTTTATATCTTATAATATTTATAACTTAGCTTATACTTTAATCTTTGAAAATTTTTTCTTAAACTTATCTACTTATCATTGCATTTATACAATATATTATGCATATATATATGCACTCTGGATAACACAAAATCATTTTTAAAAATGGCACAAAATCTTTAACCAAGTTAATTGGCAAGCTATTTGGCTTTATATTAACAAGAATCAAAAAATCTCAAATTTTTCTCATAGCTTTCAGTTCTCTAGTCTTAAATCTTTTAAAATTAAAATCCTATCAAATGAATTTTCTATTCTACATATTCTACATAAATGTTATTTTTTATATTCACCTATTTATCATCAATGTTATCAAATTAGTTTACATCTTCACTAGACAACTTGTCTGTCTAACTAACTATTACTTAGTCTTATTAATATCTTACTACAACATATTCTTAACTCAAATATACTTAATACTATACCTAATACTATAACCAACTTATATTACTATATCAAACTACTTCTCAGCATGTCTATTTATAATAGATCTAATATACTATCAATTTTTTTAACTCTAATAGGCTTAATACCAAATAAACTTATTGACACTATTGCAAATTTGTATTCTAAAAAAATAACTATTACACTTTCTATAAAGTTTTTACTTCATCTTAATCAAACAAATCTATCACAAAATTTGGATTTTCTACTATATTTCAAGATCTACAGCTCAACTTCCTAACTATAATTCATTATTAAATCCTGTTTCTTCTATATCACACATTCTTCCTTCTAATTCAATTTGTTCTAAAATTAATTCCTAATATATTTAATAGATAAAATATCAAACCAATCTCCTATACATTATTACTAACACCCAAATTTAGATAAGTCTTGGTTATTCTGATTGGTTTAGATCACAGATAAATTAGTCTGAGCTTCTATGCTTTCTATAATATTTTAAAAATAGATTTGTACTTTATATAAAATTTCAATTGAATATTCAATAAAGATAGAGACATAGCCTTACCTTTAATATTAAAAAAAAAAAGATTTCTTATACATTAACAATTAAATTATCAAAATAGAACTAAATCATAGATTTTTAAGTATATAATTATTTTGGGTACTTATTTGTAATAATTTTCAAATATTAGGCCTCTATTTATAATTATTTTTATTCCAAGCTCTTATTTGTAATTATTTTTATTTTTTGGATCTTTATTTGTAAATTCTCCAAGATATAAACATTATTATATATACTAGTCTACTAAAATTACAAATTTATAGAATTGATAAAATAATTATTTTGTCAATTTTCAAATTTATAAGAATAGATGTAATGTATATAGTGTCCAAAACTTAGTGCCTGTAATATTCAACACTTAGTACCTATAATACTTGGCACTTAGTGCTTATAGTGTTTGGCACTTAGTATCTATAATGCTTAGAACTTAGTGCCTATAGTGTTTAGCATTTGTAGTACTCATAGTGCCTGGTATTTGTATTTATACCTATATTAGTATTTGGCACTTGGTGCCATGTCTATAATAGTGCCTAGCAATTTGTATATATGCCTATCATAGTGTTTAGTATTTATGCCTATACCTATAAAAGTACTTGACATTTTTATATCTATAGGCATAAGTATAGTATAAAGTATCTAGTATCTAGCATAGTGTCTATATGCCTAGTATAAACATTTTTAGAGTCTTATTTTTAACTATAATAATATATTTTTTTTTTTGATATTAAAATGACCTCTTTGGTCTTTTGACTTTTATTAATTACTTATTAGTATTGTGATTCAATAAACTACTACAGAAAAGCATACAATTAGCTATATATGTAACTTTTCTATATTACCTATTTAAGAAGTTCACCTGAAGATTTTCTACCAATTGTCATACCTAACACCTCTGCTTGGATGTTCTATTTTAAACCTTCTGAACCTGTAACTTGTGTTAACTCACTGGGTCATATTCAGATATCCAGATTATCATCTTAATTTTAGAACTAATTTATCCTCAAAATAAACCCTCTAAAGCTTTCTGTACCTATTTTTACAGCTGACTTAGATATCATTATGGCAAAATCAACACTTGTGGTCAGAACTGATCATTAAACCACTATGCTCTTGTAGAATTCACTTAAACTCTAGCATCTACTTCACAGCATAATCCTGATACTTTAGTATATTTCTGCCTTTTTTCCTACTTTTTTATTAAACTCTCAATTTAGATAGCTCATATAGAACTATGACCAGTCTATTAATATATTAGGTTAGACTGATATTCTTTTTCACTGGTTCATTCTAACAGCCTGGTTAGTAGTACTCCTGAGACTCCTAATCTGGAGGTTCTTGTCTGTTTAACTAATATGACCAGATACTAAATCTTGGTATTTGTTTTGTTAGGCTAACCTTTACAGTAGGATCATCGAAGATTCAACTATCTCTCTATTCAGGTCTTCTCAAATGGACTGCTTGTTACCCAATTTCAACAGATTTACATAGTTACGAGAATTTATCTAATGTTTGCACCACCCAATTTGTCAGTTTGTATTTCTCTGTATAACTCCAACATTGCACAGATGTTCTATAACTTGCCAGTCATACTGGTGTGATTACTATTACAAGTATCCTAACTCAATTGTTAGTAACAGTTATCATAATATGAATATTACAAAGGTGATTATCCAAATTTTCACTATCAATAGGATTTGAACACCCAACCTACTATTTGAAGGATTGACAACCTGACCACTTCATTAGATCACCACACCTCATTAACTAATAATCTTTATAATCTTTGATGTACTTTATTTATTAAACAAATTTCTATTAAGATTTCTATTCAATATTCTATTTATACTATCTGTTAAACTCATATCTAATATCTATTAGAAAACTACTTGATTTTATATTAATAATAATCAAAAAATTTTTATCTTTATTCACAACTTCTACTTCTTTATATTGAAAACTTTTTATATTAAAATCTTTCTGGATGAACTACCTGTGCATCATATTTTTTGCAAATGTAACCCTTTTTACTCTTCTTTTTGTCATCAATGTAATCAAACTAATTTCCCATTACACTAAGTTATTTGTTCCTCTACTTAACCAATTTATTACTTAATCTCTAATGTTCTTAATTGCATCTTAAATATAACTTTTCTTGATATATTTACTAATCTTTTCTTTGATTTGTATAAAATAATTCTTACACTTGTGTTAGAGTTTCAAAAAACGAGTTCGGTTTTGGGATTTTATATAATTTCGGGTTTCGGATCACAGCTTTAACCCAATTGGAATTAATGCTTAATTCCGGTCAGGTAGGTACCAGATGCAACGATTTCTTAAAGGTATTGCATTTTTGGTCTTTGAGAATTTGTTGGGTTGTATTGGTAATTTATCTACAGAGTAGAATTTAATTTATAGGCTCTGAGTAGCATTAAACAAAACTCAGATAATTCTACTTAATTTGCTAATTGTTAAATTAGACCTAACAAAGTGATAAAATTATATTTCACTGCACGTTTTGTTGGATTTAGTAAAATCCGATTTTTATTTCTATTGAAAGGTCATGTTTTGGTACAAATTTATGACTCTTATAATATTGATAAATTGGCTGATATATCTTTAGCAATCAATGCTTCTAAACTAATTATTTCCGATATTATTTATCAAACCAATTGTAAACATATTTAATGTAAAAATATTCTCTTTGAAAGTATATCACCAAAAAATCAAGTAAATTATTTTAAACTTTATCGAGCATATATAATAATTAAATGTGCATAAATATTATGGTTATTTTTGAATTTCTTCTTCATCCTCACCAGTAGAATCGGCCAATATAGGTTTTGGTTGTGTTTTTTTATAAGCTATAAATATGTAAATAACAGTTAATAAGAAGTTAGATGCGAAGACGGCATTAAAGCACTTACCATTTCCAATCCATTGCGGATCATCTGCAAATTTAATAATCAATTGTGCATATACGTTATACCGTGTTTGATAGCATCTTTTAATAATTGAAACATAAGTGACAATACTTACTTTGAGATACTTCTGCAAATTTCAATAAAGCCTCACGAGGATCTTCGTCTGTGGAAATTTAAGTTCATATAATTAGACTCAATGCAAAAATGACCAAACAAAAAAGTTAAATTACCTCTAGTCGTGTCCTTTATCAACTCTTTCATTATATGCTGTGTTAAGCTACTACCAATCTTACCGCCCTTACCAGGGCCACTAACAGGAAGGTCTTATAATTGAATAAAAATCGTTAGTAATTAAATGCTGTATCGTGTTTGTAATTTCAATATTTACCTGGTCTGTGTGATGCAACAGGATCTTTGCGCAATTTTTCTCTCTTTCGTTTGGTCGACTTTGGTCTATCATCTCGGAACATTGATAATGAATGCGGTGCAATAATGGGACGATTGATCTCATAGTCGTCAATAGCCCGCTTCTTAGGCTCTTTGACAACACACAATTTGGCGCCCCGAACGCTTATAATTGGATCGTAGAATACATGAACCAACCCATCTGCACTTCCGGTAATGATCTGCAAACCAAATAGATTAACAAATATTGCTCATCGAAATTAAATAACAAACGACAAGATAATTTGTTATATTATAGTCATTCATGCCTGATTGATTCGTGAATGCCATAAAACTCGAATAACACTAGATTGCGTAATACCTAATTGGGTATCACATTAATTATACGAATTAAAAATGTTAATAATTTATAATAAGGAAACCTACTCATTGTACGAACAATCTCTAATGAGTTACGGTCCATCATCACCAATTTTCCATAGCCTTCTCCTTTTTTAGTGGCAGTACCTACGACAAACCATAATAATATTATTATTAAATGAATTAAATTACCATTATAATAAATGCTACCAAACACTAAAAAAATATCATAAACATATTACTCATACCAGTAATAATCAATCGCTCATCAGGACTGAATATTACGTTAGTTTCAGCATTAAAAGTTGGTAATTCTTTGGCCTGGGCCACAGCACTTTTAAAATTACGCACATCCCAAACTATTAAATAAATAAGCATATTCGAAATTACAATTTTGGATCCCATTATTAAGCAGATGATATATTGACTACTAGCCTTTTACGCAATCATCACCACCTCTTGTTACTATTGACCAATTATTTCTAGAAAATACTATTGAAGAAGTTTCACTATGCGGTTGATGAGCTTTTTCAATAATCTTTAGTTTCAAGACGAAATAAGTATATTTGTGTACGACTCCAATTATGCAATAAAAAACAAAAAAAAACACTTACATGAGAAGGACGAATATAGGGACCGTTGCCACCCCATAAAAAGAGGCACCCGTCCTGAGAAGCTAGAATAACATACAAAGTTTAGCAAAACGATAAGTATTGAAATCATAATTATAACAGCATACCTCCAGCCAAAAATTTTGAATCTGGGCTATAGCATGCTGTAGTTATAGCACTTCTTCCTCCGCGTTCTTTAGACTTATGTACAAGTACATTTTTTTGCTTGCGTTTATTTTCTACATCCCATATTCTACATAATAGATAATGCGTTAGTAAGAATGCTTTTAAAGAAGTTGTGGTACAATACTGTCATAAATAATACAGTCAGACCTCTCTAAATACAAGTTGTATGAACCAAACTTTTAACTACGCACATCAGCACTTGGATGTTTTTAGGAAAATTGCACTTAAGGAGATCGGAATGTATTATAATATCTCAATACCTGATCGTACTGTCAGCAGATCCAGTAAAGAAAGTCTGTTTATCATTCGGATGCCAACCCCCACATGTCAAGGTAGCTATGTGGCCACTATAAGACGATAATATTAGCATTTTGGGATAAAAATGGAATAGAAATAGCTGTTTTGCAACATTAATTACCTGGTGTTCCGCATGTCTCTAATGTAGGGATCACCCTTAATATACTCTTCACTAAATTGAAATATTAAATATTTTAACAACAGAAGCTTATTCACGATGATAAAAATTTACATATTCCTACATTTCAAATCCATCACGATCATAAAGCTTTGCTTGTGCGGTACCAGATATGATTAAAAATTGATCACCACTCAAGCTGTATTCTAAATGATGAATCTATATTAACAAGTAAAATAATTCTCAATCAAATTAACATCAAGAATTAAAAATAATTGGGGTTTAAGACTAACTTGGTGATCTCCACATGGTTTAATAGTTCGAAACGGACGAAATGTAGAATCCATTCCTGCAAAATCCCAAAATTTTACATCATAATCATAACCTCCTGTAATAAGCCGTGCGCCAGCAGGATCAAGAGTTAATGCAGAAACACTCTATATAATTAAAAGGACGGCCAATTTTGAATCAAGTACACTAGTAAATAAATACATACATACAAATACAGCATATCCTACCTTATAATGATCATTTAACTTAATTTCGTGCGAAATAGGTAAAGCATCAGATTCGATGTCCTCTTCACCCTCATTATCATTATCATCATCATCATAATCTGTCTCTCCGCTTTGTTCATCATCTCGATCAACATGTGAAGTATCATCATCCTCATCGGTATGTCTTATACGTTTATTCTTTTGTGTTGTCTGATCTGACGCGCTCGGTTTGATCTCTTCCTGCTGTATATAGCGTAAAGAGAAACTAAAAGGTCAGGTACGATATATATAGAGATCAATATCAAACTATTCCACATTAATACGAGTTGTGACTAAATGCTATCTTAAATAAAATAACCTCATCTTTTCTTCTTGTTTTCGAGAAAACATCCGAAGAGTTGGTTTTCTTTCTTTGTGATCCAAATGACGTCGGTAACATTGACGTTAAGTCTTGAATTGAAAAAGATTCGTCGTGCTAAATAAAGTAAAAAACAAGGTCAATTCAGTGCATTTTATATAGCTTATTAATCATTAACGCCTTTTGAAAGTGGGGAATTAAGATACCATTGTAAGAAATGTGTCCAAATGAAGGTTATTCTCTTATTTTTGTCGTATAGAAGATTGAATTAATAAATTGGAAAACCCAGTTTCCGTAAATCCGGTCAAATTTGTCGATCACTTGTTAGGTTTAAGACTTAAAATCCGGCCAATGATCGGCAAATTCTTTAACGTCAAAATGACACGAATAGAAAATATGCTATTAGAAGATTCTTAATTTGTATCGTTTATTATTAGTTGTTTATTAGTAGTTTATAAATCAATTCTATTTGTAATTTAAATTTTTTTATATAACCATTTATAAAAAGTTTAAGTAAAAAAAAGAAATAAACAAAAACTCTTTTCCGTACACCACAAAATAATAACAAAAATAAAAATTAAATAAGATAGATCCAGATACCAATACTAAATAATTACAAATTTTGAATCAATGTGTACTTGTGTACAATAAAAAGACAACAAGAATAGTTCAAGTTAAATAATACAAAATAAAGCAGAAGAAAGCAGCAAAACAGAACAGCAGTGATAAGAAAAGTTTTTCAACTTACAAAGAAAAGTTTTCTTGCATAATTCTTTTAAAAAAGTTCTGACAAATACAATCATGCACAACATAACAGTAGTAAGTAAAATTACAACAAAGACATAAACAACTCAGCTTCCTATTAGCAACAATAAAAGAAAATGTACTGCTATCATCATCATTTTTGTTAACACAAAAAGTAAACAATCCAGCTTATTCTTGAAGAATTTCAAAATAACATTATTAGTTATATAAAAAGTTATAACAAATTCAGTTAATAAAAATAATGAAATACAGATCATTACAGATGATAGCAACACAACAAATACTATAGATAGCAGTGTACTAGTTAATAACAGCTTGGGTACTTAAGAGTTACAAAACCTCAGTTTAGATAAAATCAAAACTCAAAATATATAAATAAATGAAACTAATATAGTTAAAAAAGATATAGATATAGAAAAAATGCAATAGGACAATTAATTATATACAATCATTTCTAGTAATAATTTAAATAAACACAAATATAAATTTATGTATAGTTAGGTACTAGTAAAATTTTTTTTTTTTTTTTGAACTTTGGTGACAATGTCAGTTGGTTTATTAGCTTTTAATTTTGATATAGTACAAATTTATGGTTACATTTTTAGGATCAATTATTACTAGTACTATATACTATCTAATTTTACACTACTGACTTCACCCGGTTACCATATGGCATCTAAGTGCATGTCTGCCACATGCCTGCATGCAGTTATCTTAACAACTATTTGCAGACAGGGCATACTATTAAACTACTACACAGACAAGGATACCTACTGAACTTAATACAATATTCCAAATGCCAGAGGTATTGTCTTCTGTAAATCGTATCCATATGTTCCACTTATATGTTTTACCTGGTCTTGTTTCTTTTGCCTCTTAGTCTAACTATATCTAGTATTATCTTGTTTCTCATATTTCTCACCTTTTTGTCACTGTACCACTTCCAAATTGGTCTTACTCAGGTATGTTTGATCCTTATGATCTTTCCATCTTTGGTATGTCTGTTATTGATTTCTCTAAGATGTTCCAGATCTGCTACTACTATTGGTCTTTTTGATCAATCTGTATCTCAAGTTAGGTCTGCTGGCACCATTTCTGCAAATATCTCAGGTCTTTAATGTTATACATTAACTTGATGCTACATTTAATCTCCAACATGGTGCTTCTTGCTATGGTGAGAACTAAGACTTGTTGTGTTTACAAACAGAACAATTCTGGTTATATCTAGGGAATTCTTCTGACCTCAGTAATACTATACTATCATATATTGCAAGCTCTTAGCTTATTTGATAATATCTGCAGAACAATTCTAGTTATGTTCTAGGGAATTACACTAACCCCAGTAATGTCATACTACCTTGCAGATCTTATCTTACATTGGTTGGTTAATCCCAGTCTTGTTTGTTATAGACTTTTATATAAGTATGATCAAAAACCTGATTTGATACTTTTACATTATACAAGGAAGTTATATGCCAACTTCCAAGAGTTTTCCCTTCTATAATTAGATTATTTGGATGTGCCAGCGGTTTTCTAATTTTTGGTTAGACCAATTCTTTATCACAGTCCATCCTTGTGTTTACTGCTTTTCTCACCATTCCAGTTATGATTACTTTTAAGAATACTTTCCTAATCAAATCTTTACCTTGAATCTTATTAAGACTTATTTGTACAATCTGTTGATTATTCTTTCAAGCAAGTACCTCACAAGTTGGATGCAAGAACGTTGGTACTGCCTATATTAAGAGGTATAAGGATGTTGGTGCTGTTTTAGCCTAAAGGACTTACATATGCAATCTTTTCATAACTATAACCTTCTATAACAACTACTTGTTATGCATAATGCCTGCACTCTATGATTAGGTCTCCTTCTAGGAATTTCTATTTCCATTATTGTACTGCACTTGGACTTAACCACAGGGTTTCACATTCAATTACAGGCTTTTTATTAGGTTACAGAAACTAAAATCTTTCAATTTTGGCTCTAGCCAGACTTGAACTATTGACCTTAACTATGAAGGGTATAGAAGCTTAACTACTAAGCTATAGAACCCATATCCCAAAATATTATAAGATAAAATAATAATAAGAATATGAAGATATAATAGATTAATACAATACAAGACAAATTTGCAAGTAAAATTACTAAATCTTTTAATTTGAAAATTTGGAACTACAACAAAATATTTAAACTATTATAAATAAAAGAAAGAATAAAAAAATTTATTAAATACAAACTAATATACAAACTAACAAACCTCTATATACCTAATACAATTAATATAAAATTCAAATATCTAGATATAATATTTTTTATTACATTAACTAGAAACAAAACAACATGACAAATCTATCAAGAAGATTACTTAAATATATAATAGAAAAATACAAACTGATTAACAATATTATAATTACTAATGCACAAATATGCAAAATTATTAAAACCAAACTATAACAAAAGATTATTATTGACTATATCACAAATTGCAATTTCAATACAATATTAGATAACATGATTGCTAAAATAATTAAATACATTAAAGAATTTATGAAAAGTGAACCAGTATTTGATATAAAATTATAAAAAGAATCATATGAACAGTACTAAAAAACACTGAAATAGCATTACCAAATTATCTAGATGAAATATCAAAAGAAATATAACAACATCTTATTAGTCTCAAATCTTATATAAAAAGAAAAGATAAAAAGAGGTTTTCATATAAGAGGATTCTCCTATACAGATTACTAATTATATATAGATATAAGACCAAATCAATAATAATTACTCTATACAAGATATATAAATTTAATACTCTGCCAAAAGATTATTTTAAAATAAAGAAACCTCTTATAGCAGACTCTAAAAACCTTAATCCCATAATTAAAAACTTATTTCTAATTACAGACAAAAAGAAATTTCAAAATCTTGAAAAATATAAATAAAAGTTATTAGAATTCTATAACTTCAATAAAATTCCAAAGACATATTTTAAATTACTTAACCTAAAACCAAGCCTATCTACAACATATTATAAACTAAACAGAAAAACTAAACATTTCTTTCTATTTAATTCTCAAGATCTATCAACCATAATAGAAAAAATAGTTAAAATGCTTAGAGAATATTATACTTTTTTTTTTTTTTTATTCTTTGACAGCCTTGTCGGAACTTTAATACAAAATTTTATTAATTGAAACATTATCTATTTCTAGTAATTCACTTTTGCAATTGCAAGCTCAACATTATTCAAGTACAGAGACTGCACTTAAATGCAACTTGTTACATCAACCTATTCCTAAATTGGGAAACTTTGTCAGCTCTGTTAAGAACCGAACCAGAATGGACTATTTCTATTCTGTATTATTTCATTTATACTTTTCATAAACAACTGCTTCTGCTTCATCTCCCTTTCTTTGTATTTCTCCTCTCTAATCTTATTCACTGATGTTTCTTTACTTTTCACTTTCTTTATACTGCATTCACTATTTTCAACCATCTTGTCTCTTCTTTATTTTAATTTCATTGTTATTCTATTTTCTTCCTTCTACTCAACTACTGTTCTATATCTTCACCACCAAATTTTTTCTCTAAACATCTCTTTTATAATCTTAATATATAATCTGATACTTTGCTTCACAGCTTTATATGAAACCTGTTGAGCATACAACTCCTTAAACATACTCTTGACTGCTAACCTACATATGCATGCCTCTCTATATTTAATTCTATCTACTTCTGTTTTACTAACTAATATTCTTTCCAAGTCATGTCTTGTAAGTTTGCACTTGTTTAACTTGTTAAACTTTTTCCATACTAACCAACACGCTAACTCTTCAATATTATTCCAATAGCCCTCATATTCCTCGCAAATAAACAAATGTCTTGATGATTCTTTTTTTGTTTTACACTCTTTACATAAGTCTGAACTATAAAAGTTTGGTGCTCTCTTCTTTAACATCTTAAGTACTAGCAAACTATCAGTAATGTACTTAATTCTAAATGAGATTCTCTTGCTCTCCTCTAACGATTTCACTTATTTTCTGTTAAATTTCTATTTTCTTTCCACAACTGTCTCCAATCACATTGTGCTTCTGCATCTGGTTCTAGCTCTTTTATCATATTTGAGCAATGCCATTCAGCACCATTCATCATGTTCATTAATGTCTTGACAAATTTTCTTGTTGGTATCTCTACTACTATATCTTTCCAAAACAATGCATATAGAAATCTCAAGTTTTTCTCAAGCTTTAAATCTGTAATTTCAATCTGCCATGCAACTTCTTTCACAAGCTTATCGGCTCTTTTATTTTATAATATTTCACTATGTGCTTTGACTTTAACTAATGATAGCTTAATCTTCTTTGACTTGCACATGTCTTTAATCTTTGTAACTAATCTAAAGTTTTTACTTTTACTTCATATTCTAATATTATATAGTGGTTTCTCACTTTCCAGGCTTGCAATTGCTGTTGCACTATCTAATTTAATAACTATCTTACTATTACATGCTACAACTAATACCACTATTCACACTGCCACTAACTCTGTCTTTACCGATGATGGCCATTTTGCTATTCTAATTTTCCTTTTCATTAATAGTCTATTTTCATTCTTGCTAACCTGAACCCAACTTACACCTATTTTGCACTCATTTTCCTCTTTTACTAGTAACCTGTCTGTATAAAAACTGTAATTTGTATATTCTACTTTTATGTTTTCCTTCAATTGCTTTAATAACAATGTTTCTAGATTATTATCAAAAACTTGCATCTTTAACAGACTAGTCTCATGCACATGTACTTTTATTTTCTTATCTATAACTTTTTCTTTATTATTACTTCTATTCTTTGTATGACTCTCTTTATATTCACTTAATTCTTCTAACAGAACTGGAATTTTCTGGTTGTTTTCTTGTCTAATTTTTGGTAGCACACCTGCTATTTCTTTTTTCTTGACCCAATACTGGCAGTTACTTGCATCCTTTCCATTATCCAAGTTGCACTTTTTACATTCAACTAGCACTAAATAATTTCAATCTTTAGTTCTAAATGTGCTCCAGTGACTTACAAGTACATCTTTCTTTTTTTTTTTATTATTTTGCCTATCATCAAGTTCATATTCTCCTTATTAACTAGTACCTATTTGTGTCTTCTTCTATCTTGTGTTAACTTTTTACATATAAATCATATTGCTATAATGTTCATACTTTGTGTTTGAAATTCTGCCAGACTGTTCTGTTATCTTGATTACTTAACATTTTCTGCTTAATTTCCGAAAACTACTTTGCTTTTTACCTTTTTTGTATACTTGTTCATAATGCTCTAAACTTCTTCTATGTGATCATTCTCTTGCTGTCTTGATCAACTAACTGTTATATAAAAAATATTCTATACTCTATTAACTTTTTACATGCTATTCTGAATGTTTCTTTTTCTAACACACTATGTACAGTTTTATCTGTACTATAAACCTGCCAAAGATCACCTTCTCCCTTTACTGTTATACCTATTTCTTTTGCCTTAAGTATAACTAGACACACTAAATTATTCTTTCAAATATGCTATAAGTTGCTTAACAACTCTGCATCTAAGTTCTCTAATACTAATCCTGCCAGAGCAAAGCCTTGTTTTACTCATATTCTTATTATTTCATCAATTTGATTTAGCTTATTTAATCTTTTTTGCAATAATACCAACTGATTATTAAATATCTTTTGACTTAATATCTTACATCTTTCTAAACCTTGATGCATAATTGCACTGTCTTTTATAGTCAATGCC
Source organism: Cetraspora pellucida (assembly GCA_910591915.1). NCBI lineage: Eukaryota > Fungi > Glomeromycota > Glomeromycetes > Diversisporales > Gigasporaceae > Cetraspora > Cetraspora pellucida. The sequence continues at coordinate 926 of CAJVQA010005508.1, read as the reverse complement.
AATCATATTTTGTTCTTGATTAACCTAATTACTGGTTGATGTAAGCATATTAGCTTCTCTTTAGATGCTTTTGTAGTTTGCAACATATATGTTAATTTTGGTATTATACATATATTATTAATATATATTAACAGGAGTGTAGCGACCTAGTGAAGTGAATAGGTTGTCAACCTCCAAGTGGCAGGTCTAGAGTTCAAATTCCAGTGATGGTAAAAATTTGCAATTCTTTCTATGTTACAGCTAACTGTCTTCCGTAATTGGTTGGGATATTATACCTGTAACCCGTGTTATACCAGCATAACTGGAAGGTTTAAAGCACTCATACAATATTGTATGAGAGAACACAAACCAGTACTGGGCAGTGTGAACCCAAGATAAGTCCTTAGGCCGTGTAAATCAAGGGAACCAGATAGGAAGATGGAAGCCTACTTGGAAGACCTGAGTAGAGAGGTAACCCAAACCTTTGATGGTGCTACTGTAAAGACTAGACTTATGAAATAGAACTAGAACTTGTGAAACTAGGCAAATGTACTGGTCTTTGAGAAGGAACCAGATAAACCAACCAGGCTGCCAGAATTTCCAGGTTTCAGAAGAAAAGGGTACATGTCGGCAAACATGTGAACCAGAGGTGTATGGTTTTGTTCTACCTTTCTGGACTATCTAAAATGGCAGCTTGGTGGAACTTGAATTGAATACCAAAGTAGTAAGGATATGTTGTGAAGTCAGTACTGGAGTTGGGGTAAACTTTACAAGGGTATAGCGGTTTAATAATATGCTCTGACCACCAGTGTTGGTCTCAGCCATAGCGATACTAGGTCAGCTATAAAAATGGAATACAGAAGATTCTGGAAGGTTTAGTACAAGGTCAAAGGTTTCTCATGTAAGTGAACTGCTTTAAAGACTTAGTGACCATGGCATATTTGAAC
>CAJVQA010005507.1:0-16055 GCA_910591915.1 Cetraspora pellucida | reverse complement strand
TATATTCTATATCATTAATAAATTATTATTTTATTTAAAAAATACTAAATACAATTTAATTTTCTAGGCAAATTTGTTTAAAATATAGTTTAAAGGATAATATATATTTAATATATTATTTTTTAGATTTAATATTAAAGATATAGAATAATCTAATAATAAAGATTTAGATTTATTTAATACTAATAGTTCAGATTTATTTAATACTAAAAATTTAGATTTATTTTATATTAAAAATTCAAATTCATTTTAAATAGTTAATTTTTAAAATTATTATTTGAATTATTAAAATTTTTAAAAAAATTATAGATAATGTTTTATTATTAATAATATTCTATTAATATATATCTTTAAGTAATAAAAAATATTAAACAAGATCTTATTTAAAATATAAAAAAATACAAAAATTTATTTATTATATAAACTATTTATATATTTATTGTATCTAAATATATATAGATGCATATAAATTAAATAATATAAAAAAATATATATTTTAAAAATCAAATATATATATTTATATATATAATTAACAATAATTATTCTGGTTTTAAATTAATTTTATAGAATTATATTTGTTTTTTAACTATCTTTTAAGATTGTATATATTTAAAATTTTATTTATAATTTTTATTTCTGATTAAAGTATTATTAAATTTATAATAATATTTATTATAAATTTTTTATTATTTTCTAATTGAAGAATAATAAAAATTTTAAATATTATAAAAATATTATTAAAAAAATACTGTTATTTTATAATATATTTGCTTGTTATACATTAGATTATAAAAGTTTAGTAAAGTGATTATAAATATAATATAAGTTAAAAAGTTAATTTAATTAAATTTATTTAAGTATAAAAAAAATTTTATTATAATAATTAGCTTTGTAACCAAAAAATTGAAAAATAATTTATATGTTATATAAGTTTTATATATATTTTAAAATTCTTTTATAAATAATTAAAGAATATAATTATACTAACTTTAGATTAATTAATATATAAAATAAATATTTTATAATATCTATTTAAAGATTTACTTTTAAAGTATTTATTAATTAGCAAAAATTTGGTTTAAAATAAAAATGTATTTTTGGTTTAATATTTTTAGTAAAAAATATAATAATTAATAAAATATGATTATTTGATTGATAGTTACTTAGTTGTAAAATATAGTAATTAATAAAATATGATTAATTTATTTATAATAATTTGATTATATAAAATTCTATAACCATTTAAATTATTTTATGATCTAAATCTACTTAGATAAATTACAAAACTATTAATATTTTGTATTCATCTACAATATATATATACATATTAATTAAATTCAAATTTTAGAAGTAAATTCAATTTATAATATACAATTAATAATTAATTTAATGATTAAATATTATTAAAAATTTTAAAACTAATTAGTTTTTTAAATTCTTTTTTAAATATTATATATAACTTGAATAAAAGATTTAATTATGATTTTATTATATATAATTTGTTTATTAGTATAAAAATTATTAAATATTTTTAGTTATTTGTATTATAGTTTATTTAAATTGTTCTTCTAAATTATTATTATTATTTTTCATATCAATATTTGATATAGTATTTTTAAAACTTATTTTATTAAAATTAATTATATTAGTTTGAATAATTTTGATCAAGTTTATTATTTTTGTTTTGAATAATATAATGTAAATTATTTCTTTTCTATACAATATATATGTTATTTTTGTTACATGTTCATTTGTAAGTTTGGTATACTATAATAAATAGAGATCTGAAATAAATAACTAGAATCTTTTGTTTTTAACAGAAGTAAGTGATATTGACATAACTTGTACAACAAAAATAGTTAATTCCAATACTTCATTCTGAAAATTGTTTCAGAAATATATGCATATGCATTTAGCTTAATCTTTTAATAGTTTTAACTGGTTAAAAAAAGCTTGCTAAAGAAGGCCTAATGGATGACTAGTAAAACTACCTGAAAGTTTATAAAGTAAATGTTGAATTTGCAAGTTTGGCAAAGGCCAATTTGACATTGTATGTAAATATGTTATTAACATTCAAAATGATCAATCTTTTTATTTAACTCAAACAATTTTGTATATACATATTTTATAGTATATTTGTAATCATAATAGAGATAAGTGATGTAGTTTATTTGTAATTGATGACTCTTAAATTACTTAATAATATGTAAATAATTTATTAAATATGTAAGGGTTAATTATAGCTATCGCTTACATAATTATTACAATGCCCATCTCTAATCGTAACACACAAAAAAAAAATAAGACAGATGGCAATTCATGATCATAAGAGTTTGCCGGATAACGTAAACATAGTACGTACAATTATCAATTAATGAATGATTGCGCAAGCGGGACATGATTTCATATCGGATCATATTAGATAACTGAACTCAAACTTTTCTACGCATCCAATTAAATCCGAATATTTAGGCGCATGTCATACGTATAACGATAATATTTTTCTAAGTAAATAAAAAATTTGTCAACTTTTGGTCACATGGTAGAGCTTTAAGAGGTTTTCTTGATTAAATTCACAAACCTGAGATTATCCATGTTTATAAATTTAGAAAACACAGCCAACTGTGGCATCCAACCAAATGCCGGATTTTGTGGACGCACATCATCGAATATTGCTGTAAACCATACTCTCCGTTTTCACTTACGGAAAACTCCGTTCCCGGTATTTATAACAAAAAATTGATTTTCCGAAGATCTATTTTTTTTTTTTTGCAGATGTAATTAGTATAATAAACACACTTTTAGAAAATGTGTTACATTTTATCTCACACACGTCTGCAGCCGGTAGCAAGTTTTTAAAGTTAGCCGGGCACAACTGGGCTTTTTTTCCTGCACCCTATTTGTAACATTGACTGGAATACTGGAAGGGTGAAAAGTCTCTAAACAGGGGATCGTCTAAAGCCATGTAGTAATTTATATGTGTCATGTGAATTTTGCTTTACAAATTTATTAGTAATCAATTTAAAAACTACCTGGCTTTAGACGACCTCCTAAACAGGAACCTTTTTACCATCTCCGCTAAGATTTATACATACTTAATTTTAGATAAACATAAATGTTGCATTGATTACCTATCCAGAAACTTTTTACCGCGGTATAATATCAATGCAGATTACATTCAGAATAACTTAATGACGTAACCAAGATGCAATTCGGTTTTTGCGCCAATTGTTTTCTAGATCTCTTATGTTGCATCTCACCAGTAAAATCTGATTAACGGACCTGGTGTAACGTGATGCAACGTAAAGTTTATATTCCTTGAAAATTTTTGATACGTACAGTACGTGACTTAAGGTTTTTGTCCGGAGTATCATCGTACTCCATTAACAACTAGAATGATTTCTTTAAAAATTCCGTGCAGCATAATTCATAGACAGAAGTTTGTCTGATTGGCTAATAAATTCAATTTAATTTTACATTATTTATACGGTTTAGAGTACTTTTTAAAAAACGAAACCCAACTATAATAAAGTAAAAAAAAAACATATAGAGGGGTTCATTAGAGTTGTAGGACTCCATAGCCAAAAATAAGATCTAATTCTTGTCCGTTTAAAAAAATTAGCTTATTAAAAAGTTGATTTTATCGGGTTTTGAGAAGGTATTACTATACTAACCTTTTTAAACGGACGATAATTTGATCTTATTTTTGGCTATGGAGTCCTACAACTCTAATGAACCCCTCTATATGTTTTTTTTTACTTTATTATGGTTGGGTTTCATTTTTTTAAAAAGTACTCTAAACTGTATAAATAATGTAAAATTAAATTGAATTTATTAGCCAATCAGACAAACTTCTGCCTATGATATTTGTTTTGTGGGACGATAAAAAAAATATGATCAACGCAGAAAAAGGGAAAAGATGATTGGAGTAATAAACCTGATAAAATATTATTTGTTTTGTTAGGAAAAGATAATTGGGTTAAAAGCTGATAAAATATTATTAGTTTGTGAGGTTGAGTCATCATCATTTTCCTCAATTCCAATTATCGAAAAAACAACATCTTTCTTTTTTTTTCTTGCTTGACGTTTAATTTATTTTTGTGAATTTTTTTTTTAATATAAATAATTATCATTTGTGTAATTGCCGGAAAAGATGATTGGAGTAATAAATCTGATAAAATATTATTTGTTTTGTGGGACGATAAAAAAATGCGATGATCAACACTGAAATTTTAAGAATTAAATGCTTTGACACACAAACACATGCGTGCTTTACCGCGGGCTTCCATGTTGGTAAGCAATGTGCCGTATGTATGCACATACAAACGTATATGCATGCGAGGTATCTAATATTATGCGAAGTTGTTTGATCAGACATCCTGGGTAAGTGTGAGTAATAAGTAATTAGATTTTCAGTATGTATTTATATTTTTTTTTATACATATACTGTATAATTACTGTGTATACATTTTTTATATATTTTTTTTATATAAATCCAAAATTTTGCTTTCATCTTTTTTTTTTCTTTAAGGCAAAACCTTCAGTAAAAATTTTAAGATTGCCATTATGAACCAACAACCTATAAATCAAACAGTTGGAGGTCAACCTTTGCCACCTCAAAATACTAATGTTTCTGTAGGTTCATCCTACGATAACCTTACTGCCGAACAAATATATAAAATTTTAACCGAAGGTGCGCATCCGTTTCCTAGTAGTGCTGAAGCACAAGAAACAGAAAATCAGACAGTTCAATTTTCGGACGTTATGATTTCGGGATCACGCTTTTGATAAGCAAACTTTATGAAAATTTTTTTTCATTAAAGGACTTTTAAAAGAAATAAGTTTAAACTTGTTTCATTTTTTCTTCAATATTTAACTATTTACATCTTTATTTTTATATATTCAGTGAATGTTTTTTTAAATCTTCGATTATATATTTTACCTTTATGCAAATTATAACTTATGGTCGTAAATAGGATAGAATGTAAAACCAAAAGAGGGTTTGTTGTTCTACTTTTTATAATTCTCACTATCCCTACTATCATTATGAAACTTGAAATATGTACAATACTTCAAGATGGTTAGATAATCAATCACATATCTCTCGTGGCAATTCGCTTAGAAAATTTTCTATTGTATTCTATTAAAACGATACTGATATATGTCTTGGTTAATAAAATTAGCAGATTTAGCAAAATGTGTTTAATATAAATTTTAGTTGGGAAAAGTCGTGCATACAGAGCCAGAGAAGTAGTGATTTAGTGTTCCCAATGAATGCATGCATATTTATAAAGATTATAGACATATATTCCTTAAAATCTCAAAAAATCTCAAAATACCTATTTTTCTGCTTAAGGCATACGTTTTTTTAGTTATTATTGGCCTAGTACTTTTTTTATTTATTGCTATATTCAAATAATTCTTCATTCAGGTGCATTTTGAAATTGAGCCAAAATTAAAACCCCAAATTACTATTTGATTATTATATGTCATATACAGTACGTCAACTATATGAGGATCCTTTCATCAAAAATCAATTCATCGACAATTCATTTTATCGACAATCAATTCACCGACAAGTTTATTTCACTGACAACTATTTCAACGACAGCTCATTTTACAAACAAGTTTTTTAAAAAAATTGCACTAACCTTAACTTAATTCTAATCTGACCCTAACAAAAATGATCAGAATTACTTTGTCAGTGAAATGATTGTCAGTAAAATGAATTGTCGGTGAAATAAACCTGTTAGTGAGTTGACTGTCGGTGAAATGGGCTGTATTGTCAGTGAAATGAGCACCACTCCCGTATGATGCATCTATTAAACTGAACTCAAATCAACAAAACTAATATAATTATTATGTCAACCCCAGCTCTTTTTTTACCATTAAAGTTTCTTTTATTAAGATACATACATATATTTATAGTCAAATAATTTGACATATGTTAAACATTTATTATATCTACGCCATAAATGTACAATTTCAGGAATTGAACTATGTGACGGCATTATATCATTTTCTTTTTTTATTTATATGCATTTAATTTTCTTATTGACTAATGATTCTTTTTATCAAGAATCCACTTATTTTATTTTTAATGTTTTATCTTAATTTTTCAATTATTAGATCTTTTAATCATTTTTACTTTTTAGATTTATATCTCAATGTTAACAACACTTTTTATATAAGTTCTAATACAATCATTTTTTTAACAATTGTTGTTTTAAAAAAATATTGAAGGTAAGGCCATGCCTCTATCTTTATTAAATGCAGTTAAACTTTTTGCAAGGAAAATATATAGAAAAAAATTATATTTGAATTTTATTTCTATAAAATATTAAGATTAGAAGCTCAGACAAGTTATCTGCTATCTAAACCTACCAGAATGGTCAAGATTCACCTAGATTTTAAAGTTTGTAATTATAATGAAAGGGTTTATTTAATATTTGATCCATTTAGAGTATTATGTTTTGATTTTAGAACTGGCAATTGAGTGTAATGCATGTTGAGTCAATGTGTTTTGAGAAGTATAAGATGCTAAAATTAATTGAGATTGTTTACTAGATTGAGGCTTAAAAATGTAATATGGTATTCAAATTTGAGTATAAATTTGTTGGTTGAAATAAAACAGTAATTTAATAGAGAGTATAATAACAATTTTAGTTAACAGAATAATATCTTTAATTAAATTAATTAAGTTATAAGAAATTAAGCTAGATAGTGTTAATAACAATAAAGATGAATCAAATGTGTTATAATTTTACATATAGTTAAGGTTTTTGATTTGGTTGTATAAATTGAATACAGTTCTTGATAATATATTAAGACTAAATATACTAGATACATGCATAGCATTGTATGTTCAAAGTAAGTATTAAATTACAAATTATATTACATTTAATACATATACTATATAAATGTGTTACTGTTTGATTAAATGATCATCATGTGATATGGTTGGACAAACAAACCTTACATATCATCTTTAACAGAATAATATAATGTCCTTCACTATGCTCTAGACAAATTAAGAACATATATAAGTGAGTTATTAATAAGATTGTTAAAAAGATATGAAGATAGATAGATAGTCTAGTAAAATAAAGTATTAGTTTGGTTGTATTAGTAGTAATTAGAAGATTAAACATGGGAGTATTTATATAAATTGTATAAAGTTAGAAAATTATTTATAAGAATTTTTATATTAAAAAACTTAAACAGAAATATTTGAAAATTGTAAAAGTAGTTTGTTATTTTTTTGATTAATATTAATATAAAACTAGATAGTTTTTTAATTAATTTAATTTGCAATTTTTAAAAATAATATTAAGATGATCATAGTGCATAAATATGTTATGACAAATTATATAAATACAGTAATAAATAGATAGTTTAATAAAGTAGTTATCTAGTTGAAGTATATAATTAGAATTATAGTTGTTTTATAAATTAAATAATAAGTACAAAAGATTAAAATAGTTGCAAACAAGGTTGTCAATAAGGTTATTGAATTTATTGTTTTAATATGCATTAACTTTATAGAAAATAAGTTATATATTATCTCTTAAACTGTTTTCTAGGCAAATTTGTCTGAATTTTTAAATTAAATTTAGTATTTTTTAAATAATACAATAAATTATTAATAATATAGAGTACAGTTTACTTATAAAATATTTTATTAAAAATATACTTTACAAACTTTATTAGAAAATTTTTTAAAATTAATAAAACTTTTAAGCAATAAAAATTTAAAGATTTTGGTTAAAAATTTTTATTATAAAAAATTTCTTTAAATTTTTCAAAATTTTATATATTTTTAAAGCTAAACAAAAATTCATTTTTAATACAAGTTTAAATTTTTATAAGTAAATTAAAAAAGTTGTATTAATAAAAATTGTTATCTTTTATATAAGTTATAATGTTGTATTAAAAACTATAAGTTTAAAATTAATATTTAAAGAGTTTGCCAAAAATTAGTAAATATTTTTTTTAATTAAAATTTTTTTTTAAATTTGTCTATTTGTAGTTTATAAATAATTTAAAGTTTTTTGCTTATAATATAAAATTAAATATTACTATTATAATCTTTATTTTTTTTTTTAATATTAAGGTAAGTACACATGACCCAGGATTTTATTAGTAGTATCGGTTGGCCAGCATCTGTTGATATAACAGCACAAAAGTAATCATAGAAAGAGTGTACAACTAACCACTTATACAACTTTAGTTATTGTTTAATTTAAGTAGTCCACCTGAAGGTTTTACACTAGCTGCCATATTTAGGACCTACTTGTAGAACCTTTATTTAAACACTCTGATTCTGTATTTACTATACTCTATTAACAACTTTGGTAAACCAGTGAAGATATACCATAGTTACTAAGTCATGTTTAACTTTGTACTAAACCTACCAGTATGTTCTGTATCCTATACTTACAGCTTACCTGGTATTATTTTGGCCTAAACCATCACTTGCAGTTAGAGTTAACCATTAAACCACTTTTATCCTTATAAGGTTCACCCAAAACCCTAATACTTATCTTTTTAATATCTTTTCTATTATTTTCTACTAATCACTACTCAGAACCAACAGAACTCTTCAGACTTCTAATTCAAATAGCCTGATATAGTATATCTTAGTATTCTTTTTCTTTAGTAATTCTGGTGGCCTGATTGGTCATATGCTCTTCTATACATCTTGCCATCTGGTTTATTTGCCTATCTCTTTGGAGGTGTTTCATAAACTTTAATCAGTCTAACAACATCATTGAAAGTTTTGTGCTATTTTTTTATTTGAGATTTTCAAGTAGGTTTCTGACTCTTTGGTTTCTTCACTTTTCACATCCAGTAGACTTATTGTAGGTTTGCACTGAAGTCTTATGCAACACTAGTTATTAACATTTCTCTATATAGGTATAATATTATACTTAGCATAGATGCTCTAAGCTCCCATTCAAGATGGTGCAACTGAAGGTTACAGATATACTAATCTAACCAATCAACTGAGACAGTTATTATAACATAGACCTATTTTCCAAAATTTGTTATCTATGGAATTTGAACTCTAGATCTGCCACTTGGAAGTTGATAACCTGACTACTTTACTAGGTTGTCACATCTTTTATAATCTTATTTTTAAATATTATTAAATAAAATTTTATTTAAATATTTTAAAATTTAAAAAATATAGTCATAAGTATATTTTTGTTAATTTTTCAAACAAATTTGTCTAGAAATAGTCTATAGTTTAAGGAATATAAATTTGTGAAGTTAATTAAAATGTATTAAAGTAAATAATATAGAGTATTAATAAATAATAGTTTAGAGATATAGTGATCTAGTAAAGTGATCAGATTGTTAACCTCCAAGTGGCAGGTCTAGAGTTCAAATCCTAGTGTTAGTGAAAATTTAAAATTCTTTCTGTATTATAGTTAACTGTCTTTTGCTATTAGTTGGGATCAGATACCTGTTGCTCATATTATATCAGCTTAACTAAAAGGTTACATGGCATTTGTGCAATAGTTGTATCTTGTATGAAGGAACACAAACCAGTACTGAACAGTATAAATCTATAATAAGTCTCCATAGCTATGTAAATCACAGGAATCAAAAAGACAGAAGTTTACTTAAAAGACCTGAATAAAGAAGTAGTCTAAACTTTTGATAATGCTACTGTAAAGACTAGACCTATAAAACAAAGCTAAAATTTGTGAAGTTGAGCAAAAAGTTGGCCTTTAGAAAGAGGCCAAATAAAATTAGCCAAACTGCTAAGATCTATTTCAAAGAAAAAAATTATATATTAAAAAACATATAAACTAAAAATATAGTTACAATTTACCTTTTCAGCCTATCTAATCTGAGAGCTTAGTAGAACTTGAATTAAATACCAAAATAGTAGAAATATGTTGTGAAGCAGTACTAGGATTAAAGTGAACTCTACAAGACATAGCAGTCTAATAGTATGTTCTAACTGCAAGTATTAATCTTGGCTATAGTAATATTAGATTAGCTATAAGAATAGAATACAGAAAATTCTAGAAGGTTTAGTATAAGGTCAAAGGTTTTCTATATAAGTAAACTGCTTTAAAGACTTAGTAATCATGATATATTGTCATTAATATTAGCCAAAATCATTGATAGACAGAGGTAGATAGATGGATATGAGAACTAAAGTGTTTAAATAGAAAACCTACAAGCAGGTTTCAGGTATGAAAACTAGTGTAAAACCTTTAGACAAACTATTTAAATTAGACAATAACTAAAGTTGTATAAATGGCTAGTTGTATACTCTTTTTATGATTGCCTCTTATAGTTGTAATGCAACTATTAGCCAAATATACTATTAATAAAATCTTGAATTGCAAGTATTTACCTTAATATTTAAAAAAAAAAAAATTAAATAAATGATAAATTAAGTAATATTAAGCTAGTACTATTGTATTTGAATATAGCAAATTGTAAATTAGTATAAATATATATTACAGTTTTTAGATGCAGTAATAATAGTAGAAAAAATTACAGTAATTTTTGTTTTAAAAAAATATAGCTAAAACTTAGTTTGTGTTTAAAAGATATAAATAATATTGTTAATTTGTACTAAGATCTATTTAATTTCTATTGAATATTAAAATATACTAGTTTGTATAACTGATCTATTAGTATAAAAATGCAATTTAAATTGGTTAAGATTTGAATTAACAATTAATTAAAATATATCAGTAAGGTAGTCAATATTGAAAATAAATAGAATAAATATAATAAGCATATAAATATTAGCAGAATTAGAAGTTGAGTAGAATGTTAAATAACAATAAAGTAAAGCAGATCAAAATAGTTTATATTAGGATTAAGTTGTTAATTTTGAATATTAAACTTTTTAAAAATTTAATTATTAGATTAATAGAAATGAATATTGTACATTTGCAAATAATAATAATTAGTATTGAATTTGCAACCAGTATATAGTTTGGTTGTAATTAAAAATATTAAATATAGATATATAATATTAAACTTATTATTGAGACCTGTGGGTTGATAGCAAAGTAGTTATATTCCTAGGTTACCAATTGCAAGGTTGCCAGTTCAAGTCCAACAGAAGACGAAAAACTGAGTTAGGACTACGATTGTTAATTAATCATAGCAGGTGATGCTCTATAAAAATAAGAAGATCTTCAGTACCCAGATTCTTAAATAACGACGGACCTGACATAAGAAGGCCATGATGATTAGGAGGCTGAGGATAATAATAGAACAAAGGAATCCCCGATTAGAAATAGTCCCAATGAAATTCTGGGGTAATAGGAACACAAAATTAGTATATATATAGTACTGTAAAAATGTATATAAATAAAAATATAAAATGTAGGCAGGGTCCTGATAGAAGGTCCCGTGAACTTGAAAATTGAACTAATAAAATAGCTGCCAACTGTGGCCCACTAGCAACCAGCAGTAGGAATTCAAAAAAAAAAAACTTAATATTGTTATACTAGTATACAATAAATACTTGGTCAGAACAGATTGGTTGTCTTTGAACTTTATTTATGATAATTTGGTTATAAAATATAGTAATAAGTTATGATTTAGAATATTTTGAGAAGTATTCTATAGTGTAGCTAAAATAATTAGTTTTTAGAAATTGGTAGTTGTAAAGAGTTTAGTAGTAAGAGTGATTTGTTGTAATGCTTTTAATAGTTATAAGCTATAATAGCTTTTTGCTTTTAGGTATTTTATAAATTTTTAGTAAAATGTATTTTTAGTCAAGAAGATATAAATTGTTATATATAGTAAGTTGGTTAAGAAAAAAAATATGATGTTGATAATATTGTTTTTTAAAACTTAGATATTTAGAATATAAAGATAGTATTAATTTTAGAGTAATATTTTTAGTATTAACTATATATAGAATGTTGTATATTAAATTAGAAGTAATAAATAATCTTAAATATAAAAAGAGCTAGATAATTTTAAAGTTAGTTGTTTGTTTATTTGGTTCATTAATTAAAAGATTAAAATAATACAATATATTTGTAAAAGACTAAAAATTGTTTTGTAATTGTTGAAGCCTGATATAAGAGCTAATATTAAGAAGTTTAGAGTTATTAAGATGTTTAATAAAATTAAAATTAAAATTTTGTAGCTAAATGTTTTAAATATTATAAATATTATAAAGCTAAGAATAAAAAAACTTCTTGTAAGAATTGTACAACTAAGTTTAGTTTTTTGCTTTACAAAGCCAATATAATAAGTGAGAATTTTCTTACAAATAGCTTAGTTAAAAACAGTAGTTTAAATACAATATTTAATAGTAAGTATAATAATAGTATTTATAATATATTGAGTAATATATTAGTAATATGCTTAAAGCTAGCAATTTTAATAAAATGTTGAAATTCATTAATAATAAGTTGAATTTGTTAAAAGAGTTTGTTGTTAAGTATAAACTAGTAGCCAAGAAATTTAATAAGTATGCAAAATAAATAAATAGAAAGTATATAATTATTAAAAATAATAGAGTTGTAATTAGATAGTAGATTATTAATTATGAGTATAAATTTTGAAAGATTAATTTAAATATTAGTTATGTTATAAAATAATTTAGTAATTAAAAAAATCTGAATAGTTTTGCTTATGAAAATGTTATCCAAAAAATGTTATCCATATATCTTATATTTTCAAATTTTATATTAATATTGCTTTTTTTTTTTTAACTTAGACAGTCTTGCCAAACATCTTTATTAAGATTTTTGTATACATATTGTACAAAGTTGGCTTAAATTTTAGTTCAACATTCTTCAGCTACTTCTGTGAATGCCCAGAAGCAGTCTGCTATACAAGCCAGGAGATTATTCTTGGCTCAGAGCTATACCAAGCTAGCCAGTAAAACTCTGACAAAAGGATCTTACATTTCTATTTACAAAACTAAAAACTAAATTGAGCTATGTTTCCTAAATTTGAACTTTGTTTATCTCTTTTTCTTTCTCATGACTTGGTTTTGTTTATCTATATTTGTAGCTTTTCCTTCTTTTTATGTTTTTTTGCTCAAGAGTAATGATATTACAATGTTTTTTCTATATATTTTTAAAAAACTCATTCCATGCTGTATTTGTAAACACTGTTATAAAGTTTTTGTTTCTTTTAAAGATTGTATAATATTTTGTACTGTCAGTTTGGCTTTTTCTTGTATTAAACCTTTGATGATTTTGGATCTGCTTGCTAATCTTTTTTCCTTTGAAGGTCTTTATAAAAGCTTTTTAAGTTCTTTTTTACTTGTCTTTCTCTGAGTTTCTTTTGCAAGCACTGTTTATACTAAATTGATAGTCATATTTTCTGTACAGTCTCATTCTTTTTCATGCTTACTGCATATAGCTAGATGGTTTTGATCTTCTTTGTAATTTTTATTACATAGTATACAATTTGCATTTTTGTATAAATCTGATTATCTTTGTGTCAAGGTCTTGAGTACAGATAGCTTTTCATTTATATATTTAATTAATGTTGCTAACTTTCTGTTCCTCTTCATACTTGTACATTTTGTTTTATTTTGACCTTTAATATTTTTTCATAATGTTAACCAGTCATGTTTTTCTTTTTTTGAAGTTGGTTCTGTTTTTTGAATTGATAATATAAATCTCTATTCTGCTCTGATCTTAAGTTCTAGTATGTTTTTAATAAACTTTTTTGTCAGGCTTTCAATTACTAAACTTTTTTAGCAGAGTAAAACATTTGAATTTGAAGGTGGCACCTCTATTATTCTATCAAAATTATCCATTTTGCCCCTCTTTTTTGCTAATTTATCTGCTCTATTATTCTATTTGTTACAACTATGTTCTTTTATTTTAACTAAATCTAGTTCTAATTCCTTTAAACTAAGTAACTCTAGTATACTTCTCTTAAGGTTATAATTCTTTTCTTTAATCTAATGTTTGCTTGACTTTAACTTTTTTTCTTTGTTGAGGCCTGCTATTGCTGCTGCACTATCAGTATAAATCTTGTCTTTTTTCTTTCTTCATATTATTAATAGCATATATTAGATTATAAGCAACTCTAATTTTGTTAATGAGAACCAATTTTATGCATCTATTATACCTTCATCAATTACTTTTTCTTCTTTACTATTTACTTGCACCTACTCTACTCCTATGTGATTACTCTTTATTGAGTTTTCTATTAATGTTTTCTTGAGTAATCTATTTGTATAGAAAATTAGTTTCTCATTGTTTTCTAGTTTGTTTTTTTGATTTTTTGTAAATTAGCTCTTTCTTTAAGTACTTGACTAAGTTATTGTTTTTTTATAAGCTTTATGTCTAAATCTTTATGTACTATTTCTTTAACTGAGCTTTCATGTTTGTCTAACTTAATTGACTTATTGTGTTCTAATTTTTTTATCATTTCTTGCTCTACTTCAAGTTTGGGCACTTCTTTTTTACTAATAAGTTTTGACAGAGAGTCTTGGAAATTTTCTTTATTATTCTACTTTTTACAACTTTTCTGTTCCCTAATTTGGCTTAGATTGCAACCATTACATTTTTCTAAAAACTGATCTATTTTGTTTTTTCATAGTTTTGTTTTCCAATCTTCTGTAAACACCTTTTGGAATATATTTGTAACTATTTTTTAATTACTAGATTTTCTTCTTTTTCTATTTATAGTGCTTTTAATACAATCTATTTTTTTTTCCTGTTATCATTTGAGCACCTGTCTAAGGTTGTTTGTAGTAATAACTCTTTATTTCTTTCTGGTAATGTAAATTCTGATTTGAATTGTCTATTGCTCTTGTCTTCTAATATATTTTCTTTAATTCTTTTAAACCATTTTGCTGGTCTTTTTTTGCTCAATTTTTTTTTCAGTAGTTTAAACTGCTGTCATAAAATCATTTTATTGTCTTCTTTATTAATAAGTTGGTTTACTGAAAATATGTTAAGCTTTCTTAATGCTAAAGCTACTTGTAATATAAACTTATCTTTCAGTACATCTGCAATTTTCAATTTTTCATCTGTTTTTTTTATATCTATATTATTAAAATTAAGTAATATTTATAACTCTTTAGCTTTAAGCATTAGCTGATATGCTAAATTGTTTTTCTATAAGCTAATGTATACTTTTATTAAGTTTTTTTTTTAGTTTGTTACTGTTGCACCTAAAAGCAGCAACTCCTGATTAATTCTAATTCTTGTTATTTTTTCTTTAGGACCTGTTGAATTAATTTGTGTATGCAGACTTGATTAGCAATTGGTTCTATAATGCATTGCAGTTGCCTAGATTTTTATGAATAATTACATTATTGCTTATTGTTCTTGCAATTTCTAACTTGTGTTCAGCTACCTCTATTATAGGCCCTTGTATAGTATCTATTGCTCTTTTCAAAAGTCTTGATACTTGAAGCATATATACCAACTTTGGCACTATATACATATTGTTTATATATGATATCTAAGCATCTGTTGCCTTTTTGGTATTAAGCAACCTTGCTATAGAATGTACCAATTCTTTGGCTCTTATTTTTATTTGGCCTTTATTAAGTTTATTATTAAGCCAAATTTTTAAGAATTTTGTTATTTTGGTTTTTTCTTTTTCAAAAATCTATTTATTACTTAGTTTAACCTTTCTATTTTCTTTCAGTTCATTTGGATTCATTATAATGAGTTTTGATTTCTTTCCATTTATCTGAATATTATTGAGTTTAAAAAAATCTTCAGCAATTTGTAATGTATACTTTATTTGCTCTTTATTGCTTACAATCTATATTGTATTATCTGCAAATGCTATTACTGCTTAATGTACTGTTATAGAACGATTTATTATTATTTTATTATTATTATTATTATTATTATGTTATTATTATTATTAGTATTAGTTATTTTACTATTGTATTATTATTATTAGTAAAAGTTGCTGGAACATTCCGGTTGATTAGTAATTGCTTAGTTGCTTAGATGCTTAGTTGCTTAGTCACTTAGTCGCTTAGTTACTTAGTCACTTAGTAATTAGTCGCTTAGTAATCATTAGTCATTAGTTGCTAGAACCTTCCAGTCGCTTAGTAATTGCTTAGTCGC
>CAJVQA010005506.1:0-16060 GCA_910591915.1 Cetraspora pellucida | reverse complement strand
ACCATTAGCTGAATGTACTATCAATAAAATCCTGGGTCACAAGTACTCACCTTAATATTTAAAAAAAAAAAAAAAAATATCCTTTATACTGTATATTATAACTATGCAGTAAAAATTTTCTTTCTTTTTCTGTAATGTTCATTTCTATAATTCTGACTATTGCAAGTTCTTCTTTTTTTGCCTATTTAAGGAGGTTTTCTACTTTCTATTCTCTTGTTTTAAGCTCATTGATATTGTGGCATGCAATTTTTATTTCTTTTTTTTCTTGTTTCTATTTTTCTTTCAGGCATTTATGCTTTGTTTCTATGTTTTCCATCTTCTTTTTTTCTTTTTTTCTTGTTTTCTCATTATAGCCAAAAGATACATCTACATTTTTTTCTTTGAAAATTCTTTTTTCATTATGCAAAAACTCTTCAATCTCCTGGTCTATACTTATTAATTCAACTGTAGCACCATTAGAAGTAGTTAGCAAGGTCTTCTTCTATCTTTCATTTTGACTTGTTTTGTTGTGCTTCAAGTTTCTCTAGTCTCTCGAGAATTCTTTTTAAAAGGTCTTGGCTACATGTCTGTGAATCTTCTTTTTTTGTTGCATATATGTGATGCTTCTTTTTATTTTCATTAAACTCTTCTGTATCTTCTTTTCTTCTGTTACTCTTGTTTTCATATACTTCTGCATCTAAATCTATGTCTATGCTATGTGTAATTATGCACTTCTTATAATAATCTTCTTCTTCTTCATTCTGTTTTCTTTTTTTTGTTTTGCCTTCCCAAAATAGCAAATAATTGTTAAACCTTATTGGCTTAGTTTGTGCTATCCTCATCTCCTTCTCTGATACAAAAGTAATTATTGCAGATCTTCTCTGATTCCTATTTCTATTTGTTAGTATATATACTGACTTAGCACCTTTTTTTTTTAGGCATCTTAGTAGCAATACTTCAGATGCATTTTCTGAAAGCTCTAGTAACTTTGATGTATATAGACTATGTTGGTCTTGTAGGCTGTAATCTTTATTGTCTTTGGACACTCTTGCTAGTTTGTGTGTGCCAATTGGCAAGGCCTATAGAATATTTTCTTCTCTTAAATTCTTTATATATATTACTGCCAGGGCTTTGTATTGAACCTCTTGATTCATTCTATTTTGACATCTTTAATGTTTCTGCATATGTGTTCTACTTCTTCTATATTGATATTTGCTAGTAGATCTCAGATCATTAGATAGTTTTTTGTCTTTAAAACCTCTTTTGTCTGAGTACTTTTTGTATTCTTAACTTTTGTTTTTGCTTGGCTTGTATCTTTGTATTTTTCTTTTTTTTTTCTCTGTTTTTAATATTTAACTTTTCTGTTTTATTGTTCTTCTTTGTTTCTATTTGTCTTATACTTCCTTTTTTTCTTCTCTTAGTATTATGCTCCTCTTGCTGTTCTATATTTTGAGTTTTGTTTTTGAATTCTTCTAGTATAAGTTTTAGCCATTTTTCTTCTTTTCTTTTAATCCTATCTATTGCTACATCTCTGCTATATTTACAGTCAAAATCCACTTCTATCTAATTATTTCTGTTTTTAAATACTTCTTTGACTGTTTTAATATGTTGATTTTTTCTTAAAATCCACTAGATATACTTTATCCTTTCTTCTTTTGTTTCATCTAGCAAGGCATATGTCAGCATATTTGCTTTGAAAGATCTATTTTTATTATATATTCGATTATTTGGAGATCATTGACTGTGTTCAATTGACTCTGTGAAATACATTGTCTCATCTTTTTCACTGTTCATTTCTTTGTCTTGTTTTGTTATTTCTATATCCATAGTTTCTAGATTTGTTTCTTTGCTTTTTGTTGATATTTTTTTTTTATATTATAAATTATTTATAACTTGACTTGCTTGATATTGTGATGTAGCAATACTAAGTCCTTTTATTTGCTCTTTTAGCATTTCTAGTTTCTGCTCTAATTCTTCAAAATTGTTTCTTTTTTCTTGGTTCTGCTCTCTATTGGCAAATTTTCCTGTTTCATTAGATTCTACTAATATACTTACCTTATCTTTTTTGCTTTCTTTTTGGTAAACTTCTTTTCCTTTTATGTTTGTGTTGTATTCAAATAAGCTTGGATTGTAGCTTATTGACTTTAACTTTTCTGCCTACTTGTCGATTATTCCTTTCTTAAGCTGGCTTATTTCTGCTATTCTTAAGACTTCTAATACCTGGTCATAAACTAGCAAGTCTTGTAATATAATGTGTTTTGGGTCATAGATTGCTAAATCTTTTGCAATATGCTCTATGTTGCTTGGGCCTTTTGTTGGTGTTTTAAGAACTTGGTCTAATATTTTGCAGTTAACATATCTGTAATTTCTGTCTCTTATACTTTTAATATGCTCTATAATATCTTTATTATGTGTTTTATTTATTGGCTGTTTTAGTTTGGTTGTTGCTATGTCATATGCTTATTCTGTTAATAATATATTAGTAATTTTTATTTATTTGTTATTTATATAATTATAAATAATTTTTATATATTAAAAATTTAAACAAATTTTTTTTTGGTATTAAAGTAAGATCTTGTTTATATTTTTATTAATTTAAAATAGTTATATATATATTATAGCAGATATTAATATTTGTAGTTAAAATTAATTATTAAACTGTTAATTATATAGTTATTACTATTTGTTTTTTTTATTTATTTAAACTAGTCTTTTGAGGACTAGGGCTTTTTTATTTAGTATTATAGAACACAATAACTCATAGTCTAATTATCTCAAAGAAACTATTTTACATTTGAAAGTACATCTAGCTATACATATACTTTTGGTGTCTAATTTAAGTAGTCTGCCTATATATAAGTTTTATACTAGCTGCCATACCTGCAACTCAACTACAGGTGTTGCCTATTTAAACCCTTTGTACTGCAATTCTTACTGTTATTACTAGAACATCTCTATTACATAATGTCAGTTGAGAAGTTCTAGATGCTTATCTATACTCTTAGGACCCCTGTCTTATTTTATGCAGATTATCCTCAAGACATTGTTACTAGAGCTTTCTGTATTCCAAATTATAGCTAAACCTAGTTTACAACCCTTGCAAAGTTCCTACAACCCTAGTATTCTCCTTTTACAACCTCACTGTTACCTCGTCTACTTTTGCAAGTTCTTCTATACTACCAATTTAGTTAGTTTTGCATGATGTGACTTCATGCTCAGATTAACTGATAGTCAGGTTGGTGGACTCTCTACCTAGAGGTTCTTGCCTGTACAGATCACTTGCCTCAGGTTTTTTTCAAAGGATCAAGATCTTCACAGGTGGTACTGTCAAAAGTTGTACTACCTCTTTACTTAGGATTTCCAAGCAGACTTCTAATCTAAGTATATACTTTCTGGATTTATTCATGTAACATTGCACACTTCCAAAGTTAGTCTTGGTATAACCAGAATTACAGAATCTACAAATCCCAGATCACAGATAAGTTTGCTGAAATAGGTCTATTTTTTCAAAATCTGTCACCAATGGAAATTGAACAT
The DNA here is from genome assembly GCA_910591915.1 of Cetraspora pellucida. Classification (NCBI taxonomy): domain Eukaryota; kingdom Fungi; phylum Glomeromycota; class Glomeromycetes; order Diversisporales; family Gigasporaceae; genus Cetraspora; species Cetraspora pellucida. Next base: position 12,544 of record CAJVQA010005506.1, on the reverse strand, counting down.
TAGACCTACTACTTAGAGGATGACAATCTAACTACTACATAAGGATCATCATCCTCTAGTTATTACTATTTGTACAAAACAAATAAATTAAAAATTATATATAAAAATAAAATTTTAACTAATTTATTTATAATTTAAATTTACTAAAGTAGTTAAACTTTACTTATATTTGAATGTTTAATATATAGTTTAATAATATGCTATATTTGATTTATAAAATAGATCAAATATTTATTTTTTTTGAAATACCAAAGTAGAAACTTTTATTAAGTAATAGAAAAATTACATTAAAGATTTCTAAACTATATTTGTGCTATTTATTTTAAGATACCCAATATGATATTACATTTTTATTTCTATATAATACTATTATTAATTATTTTAAATTAATTTTAAGTATAGAAAGGCTAAAGAAAACCTAAAGTAATAGTCTTGGCATTTAGTAAATACAGTTAGTAAATGAATAGTCTAAGAATAGGACCCCAAGCTATTCATATATAGGTTAATGTATTAGATGCATAGCCAACTTAATAACTTTTTTATATATAAGATCTAGATTTGCGTAGAATTAGTTAAATTTATAAAAAAAGTTAGATTTTTAAGTTGTCTAATTTTAATTGAATTTTAAAATATTAGAGGCTACTAATATATATTTTTAGTATAAAATTAGTATAAATATATATACTGCTAAGAAAAAAACTTGTTATCAATTATATAATTAAGAACAGGTCAGTTTTGTTTGCTATATTCATATTCTAATATCAATGTTATTTAATTGTCTAATAAATATAATATATTTAGAATAAATTTAATTAGATATATCATATATAATTTGATCTACTAAGTGATGGCTTTATATTAAAATAAACCTGGGGTTTTATAAATTTAAAAATGTTTAACTACAAATTTAAATCAAAAAACAAATAGACTTTGTAAGCATTATGAATAAAAACTCTATATTCAAATTAATAAAACAAAATATGTAAATTAATAAAATATTAAAAAGTACATAGAGTGCCAAGAATGTATTAAGTAAGAAAAACTTTTGTTTGTTAAAGCTATAATTAAAGTAATTGTATTGTATTAATAGTATTATATTAAAAATATATTTGTTAGTACTATATATAAATAAGTAGAAAAAAAAAAAATACAAAAACTTATCTGTAGCCAGACAATATTTTAATTTTTAGATTAGTCTAAATCATTAAAACAAGATATTATAAAAATTTTGTCAAGTTAGATTTTAAAAACAAAAAAAAAAAAAAAAGAAACAATGTCTAAGTGGAAATATAGTAAAAAATGACTACTAAAATATAAGTTTTGTGCTCATATTATTAATTCAAAAAAAGTTATATATATATACAACAAAAAGATTCAACTGCATCGAAAATGAAAAGAAGATTATCTAGAGCAATATGCTAAAAGTTTTGGTTGCAAAGCTAAGGAGGGCCAAAGATCAATTTATAATTTTTTTAAACCTACTAATAACCAACTTGCAAGTTTGGATGAAGAATGGGATTCAGACATTTATGATAATATAGATGATGATGATTTGTTACAAATAGATAAAATGGATGAAGCAGAAGAAGTAAATAATGATATATCAACATTGACTATTCTTACAAATAATAAATCATTAAGTGATAGACAAAAGTTTAAAAAACTTTAATTTGCCAAGGTCTTCAATCTGAACAAATTTCTGATTATATTAAATGTACTCTAGCACAATTTGGCAGTTTATACTGCATAAAAGTTATTGCATATGAAATTTTTCCAAAATTATTTTTTCGGAAATTTAGTAGGAAAAAGCTAAACTATAATCAAAAGCAAAAATTAAATCATGCTTTATATGCAAAGTCTATTTAACAAATAGATCAAAATAGTAAGTTATACAAATTACTATATATTATTAATAATTTAATTTGAATAAAATAAAATTATAATTAATACTGTTCTAAATAAGTAATGCTATACATGCTAAGACATGTTCAGAAATTGCAAAAAAAGATGATATTTGTAATGAATATCATTATATTTGATTTAATAAAAATCTCTGTAATAGAATTCTAAGAAAAATATCAGCACCAAAAAATGCTAAATTTATATCTAAATTTTCTTGGAAAAATAATTTTTTGAAAAATCATCTTCAAAATCTTAATCTTTATAATATATAGAATTTACTTAATAATGATAATAAAGATCAAATATTAAATCCTTAAATTATATTGGCTAATAAGACTATAAACAGAGCATTTAAAGATTCATCAGTCTTTTTAGAACTTTGCAAAGTAATAAGTGATGCTGCTGAATGAAAAGCTAAAAATAAAAGTAAACAAAATTTAAAATATAGTGAAGTATTTACAAATTTTTTAGTTATTCTGAGAAGTATTAGTCCAAGAGCCTTAGATTTATTTCATCAAAACTTAGAAGAAAGAAGAATTTAGTCACTCAGATATTAGTTATTGCAATGCAATGAAAAGTTGTAATCTTAATAATATCTCAATATATATTTTGAATTTTACATTCGATATATATTAGAAAATTATATCATAATAATAAAGATTATTTAACTGATTCAGATCTTTGTTTGAAAATATTGCTTACTTTAAATGGCTTATTGATATAATTTAATATAATAGTTCAATTATTGCAATAACAGACAATACTAAGTTAAAACTACAACTAAAATATTCTTCTACACTTGGATGTATTATTGAATCAATTCTTCAAAAGAAGAAACATAAATAAGCATTTATTCAGATATTTTAAAAGTAATTACAAAAATTAAATCATCAAATGGAATTGCTAAAACTGTTTATACATATCTTTTACAAGTATGTTAAATAGGTTTTGTTTTAAGAATAATCTTAAAAATATAGTAATTAGTATGTTCTATCAGATTATTTTAAGACAATAGCTTATTATTATATGGATTAATAATTATTAAATAAATACTAATCTAATCTTTAATTAAAGATACCTTTGCCAAAATTTCTGCCAGTTGTTATTGCACTTATTTTAAATAAAGGATCTAATACTGCTAAAGATATTAAAAAGCTACATAAAAAATTAATTGAAGAAATTGCATTACAACTATATCTTCATATTTTATCATTGGGATCAGATGATGCAATTATAGAATTTTAGACACAACAGTCAATCCTTAATATTCAAACTTCTGAAAAGCTAACATTTTGTGAGTTTGCTCTAAATATTAATTTTTCATATTCTATTTTGAATAATATTGGTCTTGTAATTTGTATACAAGATCCAAAGTATGCAAAAAAAACTGCATGAAATGCTGTAATGTCAGGTGTATGATTATTAACATTTGGAAAGTTATTAGCATGATTTTAGCACTTTTTAAATCTTATAAATTAATATGATTCAATAATGTATAAAAATAATGTCATTAAACTAGATCGGCAAGACAATAGTGCAGCATATCGAGCATTTTGTTTATTAAACTTTAAACAATGTCTTGGAAAAAATTATGAAGTTGAATCAGATATGAAGAGATTTGCAGTATATTTGTTTGTAATATGTTAGTTTTAATTTTAAATATTATTTAAATTTTTCCTTGTAAATAACTTTATCAAATATAGTAATTACTATATTTTATAGTTATTTTTAAGATAAAGGTCTTATATATTTATCATTATAGAACATATAATATTAATTTATTTTATATTGCAGGAGAATTAATATATAGCTATCTTAATCATGATATCACACCTATTGAACATATTCATATAGTGATGACTACCTATTTTTTTCTTCATCTGTGGAAATTTTATATTGAAATATTAGCAACAAAGTATTTAGATTTTGTTTCATTAAGAACAAATTTCTTATCTCAATAAAGTTTTGCTATATTTATATCACTTGCTAAGTCAATGGTTTTGTTGATAAAAGCATATCATGAATTTTATCTGCAAGTTTTATTATTATCTTGGTTTTATAGTTCTGAATCTTGCGAACATTTTTTTGATATTGTTCATTAAATTAATGTTGATTTTGACTTTGCTGAATTGATGCAAATGATTCCAAAAATTTGTCATTATAATAAGGCTTTATGGGATCAAAAATTAAATTTTGATAAAAAAAAATCAGTTAGATAAGGTAATTTAATTTTCAATAGTATATTATAGAAAACATGAATATTATACAATAGCATGTGTGGGATACATTATATTCTTTTACTATTGTTTATACTAAATTATTAAATATACTGCTTATTTTATATATATTTTTTAATAGGTTACCTTTTTGATTATAATAAATGACAATTAGATGAATTAATTTTAAAAAAACTAAAATTATGGCCTACTAACAAGCAAATGATACAAACTATTTATTATTTATATCATTTAGCATGTGAACTTTCAGAATCTTTTAGTATAATTTAACCTGCAGATTTGTCTATTAATAGGAATAATTTACTTACTGTTAGTTTACACAAAGATAAAGTTTCAATATTATATATATATAATGATACAAATCTAGCTAATATTCAAGAAAATGATAATATTTCTTTAGCAATAAGCAGTGCATCAAAAGAAGTAGATCAATTTAGTAATGATTTGTACAATGATGATTCTTCATCTAACAATATATTTCAAAATAGTCAAAAGCAGCTTAAAATTATTAATCAACCTTTGAAATCAGGTTCTTTATTAATCTTAAATAATGGTAATAGTAGTAAGTATTTATTATAATTTTTTATTACTACTGTATAAGCTTAAAATAATGCTCGTGCGCTTTTTCTAATCACATGCATTTATGGAATATTAACTGTATCAGATTTAAAAAATCAACTATTATTTCGAAATAATGCATATGGGTGTATTCAAAATAACATGCAGATCAATTAATTAACATGCAGATGGGCATTATTTCATGCTTATATAGTATTTGAGTACTTTAGAATTTTTAATAAATTTTATAGAAAAATAAAGCTTTGGGCTTTTGATTATTTATCAAATTTAGTCTATAAAAAATTTGTAAATATATATCATATATATTACTATGAGATTTTTTTGTAGTCTAAATTTGATAAACAATTATTAATAAAATTAAAAGCCTGAAGTCTCAGTTTCTTGATTCTATTATAATATTTACTAACTAAATTGCTATATTTTATAATAACAGTCAGAATGTAATTTTAAATTACAATCTGAATTATATTTAATTTAGATCACAATTTAAAATTATATCTTTGATTGTTATTTTATAAAAATATAAATTAATAGTTAATCAAGATTATCAATATTTTTTAGAAAATACTTTGAATTTTAAGTTTTTACTTAATTAATGTAAATTGCATGATGTATATTGTTCTAAATTACTTGAACAGAAGGTTAAATTGAAGGCACTAAGCACTATTAAAGTTAATATGATAAGCTCTGTTCTTTTAAATAAGGCTAGTTATTTAACTGCATATTTCACAAAAAATGAAAATTCTAAATAATGATTCATTAAACAAAGAGAAAAACATTAAAAGGAAAATCAGAGAAATATGTTAATGATACTTGCACAATTACATTCTGAAGAAATTGAAAAATCAAAAAAAGAAAACCTTAACCAAAAAAATGTTCAATCAAATTTAATATTAAGTATATATTTAGATTATGCATTTTTAAAATTTTAAACTTAGATTTTATTAAGGTTTAATATTACTAAACTTTATTTTAATTTTAAAATAATCATCTAATAGTTCCTAATATCCAAAATACAAACATATCAGATAATTTTTCACTATTAAAAGGCAATTATGTTTTTGTTCTATATAGTAAAACCATGTGTATTGAAAAAGTTATAGCATTATATTTTGAAAATTATATTAATCACTGTTATACAGATAAACCTGTTACAAATTTGAATAATATTTCTTATATTTCATTACAAATTTACTTAGTTATTCATTTGAATTTGTTTAGTAATATTTTAAAAGAAGGTTGTAGTCTTTTAACATATCATTTAGCTTCTAATATTATTTATCATATTAATAAGTTAGGAGTATTAATTGATGAAAATGTTTTAAATTTGCTAGAAAATAAAAAAAAATATTTGATTACTTTAATTAGGAAGATATTGTTCAAAAAATAATTTTTTAATAAAAATTATTTTTTAGCGAAGTTTAAAATAGTTATTAATAAAAATAATAATTAATATACATGTACCTGAAGGTACATATACCTGCATTATATGACACAATATATAATAGCATATATAACTTAATATAATATATATATTATATTTATTGTACTGTAATTAAAATTCTTTATTTTTATTAATTTATATACAATATATTCACTAATTTAAGCATTAATAATATTTTAACTATCCCTAACTCTAAATCTATTTTAACATTTCTAATCCCAAAACCTGGTTTACCTATTTTTAATTCTAACATCTATTTAATCCATTTCCAACTTTCCCTAAACCTAATTTATTTTACCTATTTCTAACTCTAAATCCAATCTCTGAAATCATAATTAAGTTCTAATCAACAACTAGTCTTGAGTGTTGCATCTACTAATGCTTTTCACAAGACCTGGACTAAGCATGCAAATAAGAGTTACATTATTAAGAAGTATATTCACATTTTGCATTTATGATAGGCAATCTAGATGCTTGAAAAAACCAAGTTTGATTAGACATGAAATTTGTCTATTAGTTAAAATAAACAAATTTTTATTTGACAGATATCAGATAAAATTCAGTTAGCCAATAACAACTTGCAAAATATGGCCAAAAAAACTGCATAACAAATAACAGACCTAAACAAGTTCATCCATTTTTTTTTAAGATTGCTAATGTTTTTTCTTCTTTTTATTCATCTGAAATCTCTGTCATGATGACTCCAAGACTATAAATATCTGATACTTGAGTGTATGGCTAACCCATTAAAATCTCAGGTGCTACATATAGCAGAATCCTAAAAGCTTTATCTCTATTCACTTTTTTAGAAAGTCCAAGATTAGTGATATATACATTTTGCAAATTACTTTGAATATTTCTACTGTATAAATTTCTGTAACCAAGTTTCTGTAAATGAATCGACTCAAAATCCAAAGCTATACTATACAAAATATTTAATTTATCTTTTTACCTTAGTTGTGATACTTGTACAAAATTTGTTATAACAAATTTTCTGATGCAATTGTGTAAAAATAATATAATCACTATGATACTTTATAAAAGTTCAATAATGAAGGATTCTCATAACCAATTTGTAATGCTTCAATTCTTAGATAAGTTCTTGTACATTTTTGTTTGAATCATGAATCAGTTTAAGTGCAATATTTCACAATGAACTGTTAATTCTGTCTAGCCAATTGGCCAATAAATAGTTACAAATCCTCTAAGTTTGTTACTATTAAGGTGCAAAAATTCAATTAGTGTTCTTATAATGTGCCTAATCTAAGATTATTCATTAAAAATCAATATAATGTTCTTGTAAGCCTATCAGTAACCTATTTATTAAACAACGTTAAAATGATAGCACTTAAAATGACAGAAATTATACATACAAATTTGACAATACAGAACATCTAAGCAACAAAATTCACAGCCACAAGAACATCAGAAAGACATCAAAAATCAACTAGCAAAATTCTAGTAAAATGATGATGCAAAGTCATCAAAGTAATGAAATCCAAACATCAAATAACACCTAAAGTCTAGTAATAAAATACTATGAAACCACAAAATCTATTATTGTTTATATATCCAGTGATTGTTAGGTTATATGAAAATGCAGGTATACAAAAAATTTTTATACTCTCTGATATTTTTTATAAGTTAGATAATTTATTTGCTTATTTTTAATAAAATTTTAAAGTTATATATTATTAATATTAGTAAAAATTTATGCTTAGAGATATTATAAAAAAATTTTAACTTCTTGTAATCTATATACTAATAGCTTAGAGTCCTTCTTAAGCTAGCCTTTACAGTAGAGCTATTAAAAATTTGACTATCTTTTTATTTAGATCTTTTCAAATAGACTTCTTGTTATCTAATTTCAACAGATTTACATAGCCACAAGGACTTATTTAGTGTTTGCACTACCCAATTTATTAGTTTGTATTTCTTTGTATAATTAGTTACACAGATGCTCTATAACCTGTTAGTTATACTAATGTAACTATTATTACAAGTATTTTAACTCAATTGTTAGTAACAGTTGCTATAATACAAATATTACATAAGTAATTATTTAAATTTTCACTATCAATAAGATTTGAACACCCAACCTATCACTTGAGAGGTTGACAACTTGACCACTTTACTAGGTTATCACATACTTTAAATATTAATTTTTTGTTTTTATTAGTATGTCTACAAATATAGATATTTTAAGTTTTATAAATAATAATAAAAAAAGTAATATATAATAGTTTCAAAATACTTAGTTTTTAATTAAAGTTAAAAAAATTGAAGATAAACAAATATTTTTATTATTTTTGAATTTAGTAAAAGAAAAATTATATTTTATTTTTAAAGATATTAAAATTAAAAAACTAATAAAAAAATTAATTAAGTTAAATTATTTTTTTTTGATATTAAGATAAATTAAGTTAAATTGTTAATATAATTTTTTTTTAAACCTAATTACTTTTTAATTAATTATCTAAAAAATAGAAAGTTTTTTATAAAGAAAAAAGTTTTGTTTTGATCTCTAATTAAAAAATATATTTTATTTATAATTTTGATAAAATTAATAATGAATTTTAACAACAATTTTTTAGTCTTATTTAATAATTATTAAATTTAAAATAGTTAAAATTTATTTATTAAAAAAATATTTTATTATATATATAAAATTACAAATTATTATATTAAATTTTCTGTTTATATTTTTTATTTTGATGTTTTTTTTCAAATTTTTTAGTTCTTTTTTTTTAATTTTTATTACTTTTCATTATTCTGAAAGTTCTTAAGCACCTTGGAATTTTTTATTTTTCTTAAAGCCAAAGTCATTATTCAGTAAAGATTAATAAATGGCCAGTGGCCTTTATATTATTTAGTCTCTGTAAGTTAACATATTTTATTGCTATATATAGCATCTGTAGTGTTTTTTAGCTCTTCTATACCATATAGAGATAAGTTTATCATTTTAGTAATGTTCTGAGTTTTTGGTTCTACAGTGTAAAACTCTAATATGGTTCACAGTTTCTTATCACTACAGTCTTACAGTTTTTTTTTCTATTTTGTTAATATCTCTACTATATTTAATTCTTTTAAGCTAGATTTACTTAATTTTAGTATTTTTTATTGATGAATTATATCTTATTTAGTTGTTCTGACTTCGTAGTTATGCTATTAACTGCATTTGAATATATAGTTTTTGTTCTTTATTACAGGAATTCATTCAATGATTATTTTTTAATTGTGGTCCTAGCTGAGTCTTGTTCCTCTACTAAATTCAAACTTATAACCATATAATTGTAATCTGAAAGCACTAATCACTGTATTATTAACTCAAAAGTCACTAGTTCTTTTTTAGTTTTTTTTTTATTATTAATAAAATTATCATTATTTATTATTGTTATTATTATTTTATTATTGTTGTTTTTTAAAATATATATATTTTCAACAACTCTTTCTAATAATTATTCAGACACAAAAAACAGCTAAAGAAAAAAAAAGATTTTTGCAAAGTTGGCAATAAAAAATACTTCAAGTAGCTTTAAGTAAAAAGAAGCAGCAATATAAAAAGCAATAGACTAGTATAAAAAAAAATTACTACAAAAATAATAGAATAACCACTAAAGAAAAAAAAAATAAAAAATTTGCTAAAAAATAACAATAGTATAAAATTGCTATTAGACCCTATACTATAGATTTGTTTATATTATACAAAAGATATATAATAGTAAAACAACAACAGATATATGCAAATTGCTAAATTAAAATAGTTATCACAAATTATACAACAATATATATAGAATTCTATATATAGATAAGCAAAATAATTAAAAAATTTTAGAAACTAATCAGAAGTATATAAATATAAATAGAATATGAAATTAGTAGAGCATGAAGAAAGTTTATTACTAATTTTTATAAAAAAAGCATACTGGGCAATAAAGAAAATACATAATAAGATATTTTTTAATTAATTAAATAGAATATATATAATACCAGACAGAGAAAATAAGATTGTTGCTATGCTTATTAAGCAAAAACTAAAGAAAGTTACACTATTATGAAAAACTAGAGAATTAATTAAAAGAGCAAAAAAAGAACAATCAGAAAAGAAACTAAACTTTATAAAGGCAGACAAGAATATAATAATAGTCAAACTCGAAAGAATCTATGAACAAAAAAATGAAAAAGCAGTGCAACAAGAAACAACAAAAAAAAAAAAAAAGCAAGAAGATTGGCATAAAGCAAACAAAAAATCAAAAGAAAGATAAAAGAAGGCAATACAAGCAAAAAAAAACTACAAGAAGAGAATTTTATGATAAAGAAAAAAGCAAAAATGAAGATAAGCAATAAAAGTATAGATTAGATAGAAAAAAAACTATTTGTACAAAAAAAAAAACAAAAAAAAAACAAACAAGAAAAGTAGAATAAGCAGATATAGAGATAAATAATAAAGAATTGAAACAAAGTTCAATAACAAAAAAAAAAAAAGATAAAAAAAAAGAAAGCAAATAATTAAAAGAAAAATAGACTTAGTAAAAATTTTTTTAGAAAAAAGCATATAGGCACTAAGCAAAAAAAAATTACAACAAAAACAGCAGTTTACTTGCTAACATATCTGCACAATGTGCCTAGAGAACAGAAAAAGAATATGTAAAATTTATTAAATGATATTAAAAAATAACAAATATATTAACAATATTAGAAAAATCTTCAAATAAGAAAATTTGTAGATCGAAATAGACTTTGACTGTAAATATGATAGAAATAAAGCAATACAAAGAATATATAAAAAAAAAAGTAATTAGTACAAAATGATATTAAAAAAAGACAAAAAAAAAAATAGAATGAAAGAAGTATAATGAAGAATATTAAAATAAAAGAAATAGTATAACAGAATATAAGAAAAAAAATTACAAAAAAGTAAAAAGTAAAGAAAAAGTAAAAAAAAATATATAGATACTAAAAAAGAAAAAACAAAAGATCTAAAATATATAATATATCTACAGAAGATTTAAAAAAGCATATATAATAAAAATTAAAAGATCCAAATACAAGGCTCTCTTAATAATTCAAGTAGAAGAATTAAAAGAAGAAAGTACCTTTTAGTCTATATCAGTTAACAATTATAAACTGGTAAAAGTAACAGAAAAAAAAAAAATCATAAAGCAAGACAAAAACAAAAACAGTATATAGCAAAATTAACAAAGTTGCTAAATAATGCTTTAGAAGTTCTACTACTATGATATTTAAAAAATAAAGATGCAAAATTAGTATATATTTTACTAAATAGAAATGAAAACTAAAGAAGAACTGCAATAATTTTATTTACAACAGAAAGTAAAAAAAAACAGCTCAATTAAGACCAATTATATATAACAACTTCTAAGTATTCTAAATAAATAAAAGAAAAAAAAAAGTAAAAAAAAGTGAAGGTTTTAGAAGAAGAAAAAAAAAAATTAAAATAGAATATTCCAAAATTCAAACAAAAAATTTGCAGAAATAGAAAATAATATTCAGATACAAAGCATAAAAGAAGGTCTAGAGAATTGGAATGCTAATATAAGAAAAGAAAAAAAGTTGAAACAAAAACAATTAAGTCCTAAATAAAAGATACATAGAAATAAGAAATGACCTTCAAATACAAAACATAAAAAAAGGATTAGATGATAAAAATATTAATACAGGAAATAGAAAAGAAAATATAAAAAAAAAGATAAAATCAGAAATACAAGTTTAGCTAAAGACAAAACAGATAGAAGACATTTTAGACCAAATTTTGGATAAATTAAATTAATTAGAAGATACATAGCTATATATAAGAGCAGATCTGGTTAGTTATTCCCAAAGGCATCCTAGTTGAGTTTATAAATACAGACAAGAAGATTGGAGATTTTTTGCAAAGTAAAAGAAGATTTTTAAAGAAAAGAAAAAAGAAATATCTCCTAGTCTAGAAGAAGAAAAAAGCAGAAAAAGAAATAAAAAAGTTAAAAATAAGAAAACAAAGCAAAAGCAGCTAAAAAAAAAATAGAAAAAAAAGAAATTAAATTTACATGTTACAACATCAATAAATTAAAGACTAAAGGTTGAAAACTTGGAAATTTGCTTAGCTGATCAGAAAAAAAAGAAATTGCAATATTAGAAATTATAAAAATAAATCTTATAAAAAGAGAAAAGAAAATTTTAACATATATTGTAGAAAAAAATATATAAAATACTGAATAAAGATGTGGGTCTCATAGCTTAGCAGTTAAGCTCCCATGCCCCTACAGTCAAGGTCAACAGTTCAAGTCTGGCTGAAGACAAAATTAAAAAAAGATTTTAGCCTCTGTAACCCAATAAGGAGCCAGTAATTGAATGTGAAGCCCTGTGGTTAAGTCCAAGTGCA
>CAJVQA010005505.1:0-16060 GCA_910591915.1 Cetraspora pellucida | reverse complement strand
AGGTGAGCCCTTGGTGGCATGCCGTGTCCTAATATACTTAAATAAAAACATCGCAACTCCCAAGATAGAGACTTTAATTTAAAAAAAAAAAATAAAAAAATAAAGTTAACTAGTTAAATTAATTAAAAACTAATCATAATTATTGCTATATATTGATAATTGATTAAAAAATAAATATTATCTGATTATATATTTCTATAGCTTGATATACATTTACGTAACTTGTTTATAGCATCAGTTTTTTCATCCTGTATTGCAAAAGTTATCAACTTTGAATGTGAGTCAAGTAAAGTGGGTAATATAATTGATGGATTAATAATATTTCTATATTCTTCTAACTTGTAAGTTATAGATTGAGTTATAAAACATTTGTCTTCTTTATAATTAGAAAGATACTGATCAAAGTGATGCTAAAGTTTAATAAACACAAGTCAAATATCACTAATAGCTGGATAAAAATTAAAAGACATTATTTTGTATACTAATTCAAAGAGTTCTAAAACTACATTAATCTGATTTCATTTATTTTCATCAAGTTACAAGTTTTCAAGTTGTTTTTTGTTTCTTGAAACCAAATAATTAAGTATTTCTTTTATTTTATTAAATTTTAGTAACTTTAGGAATATACTATTCTAACATGTATCAATATCCAGTTCTGGTTTTAAAAAGTTAACCTCATATGTAGTATAAATTTTTCATAATATATTACAAGATAATTGTGAATGACATATTTTTTTTATAAAGTTTTTAACCTTTTTAACAACTCTGGTTTTAAGTTACATGCTATGTTTTATTGTAATATTCAAAATGTATGCAGCATATCTGTGATGTATAAATTTTCTATTTTCTGCTAAAAAAAAGATCTGTTTGTAGTTTATATCCTGCAACAATCATATTTATAACATTATTAGTTGTAAGCCCAATAACCTTTAATGTAATTTCTATTTTATTAAACAATATTGTAAGTAAATTTTTAGTAATTATATCATAATGATTTTTAAGATAATGTAATAAGTCTAAAAGAAAGTTATGTGCTTTCTAATTTTTATTAATATAGTGTACTGTTATGCCTAAATATAACTAAAAAGATATAAATGTCTATACATCACATGTGATTGAAATTATTGAATCAATATTTTTAAGCAATTCTTTAATTCTTTTACATGTATTTCAAAACAATTCATTGTCTCATTGTATAATGTTTGTCTACAAAAACCATGATAATGTGAATCAAAAACACTAACTTTTTAAATATTGATTATTCACAATAGAGAAAGGTAATTGACAGTATATAATCAAATCTATAAGCTTTTTGTTTATTTTTGTTACTTATTGAATATCTTTTGTTATATATGATTTTATAGCAAAATGTAGAAGTGTTTGTTGTTTTAAAGAAATATTACTATAGTGCTTATTATTAAGATGAGTTGCTAGTGTTCTTGTTGTATTTTCTGGTTGTTATTTTTTTTTGTAAAGATCACAAATTATCACAATTATCTTGTTATTGACATCTTTTTCTTCATAAAAAAATTTCCAAACTGCAGATATACATTGCCTAGTTCTCTTCAAAAGAATGATATTATTACTATTGACAGAATTATCATTATTATTTGATTTATCATTATTATTTAAATTGTTATTATTATTTGAATTATTAATAAGATTTGTATCTTAATTATTATCAATAATAGAATCTGTATCTTTATTATTATCAATAATAAAATCTGTATCTTCATAATTATTATTAATAATATTATTATCACTTATATAGTTCATATTTTTGTAATTATTTATTTTCTAAATTACTATAATTTTTTTAAAAAATAATATTTAAATAACTATTTAATGTCTTTTAAATATAAAAGTATTCTTTATATTTAGATACTAATATCATTATATAATTTGATGAAGTTTTAATAAAATTATATTTGTAAACAAATCAAGTTATAAACTTAATTAGTACAAAGAAATAAAGTAAACTAAACATGAAGCAAACTTCTAAAAAGAGATATATATCATATTTAATATAAATATTTTTTATAAGTCTCAAGTAAACAAGTTTGTACATATTGTTTGTATTAAAATAGAAATCAAGTTTACTGGCTGATTATATTAAAAATATTAGAATTAATAAAAGAATTTTCCTTTATAATTCATCTAAATTTGGTTTCAAACTTCAGCTTTACTTACCTTTTTTTTTTAACTATTAAAGTTAGAATTACAATCAACCATCTCAGTGTTATCTAAAAATATTTGAACTTTGAATTACCTTATTTTTATCACATATTTCTAAAAAAAAAAAAAAGCATTTCATATTTAATATCTTTTTGAAATTTTTAAAATAGAAATCAAGTTAATTGGTAGCTTTATTATTTTAAAACATTAGTAATAATAAAGATAAAAAGAATTTTATATACTTATCTAAATTTGGTTTCAAACTTCAACTCTACTTGCTTTTTTTTTTTTTTTGTTAAGATTAGGATTACAAATTTATCATCTTCATTATTGTCTAAAAATATTTAAATCAAGCAATCTAACATTCTAGATTTGTCTTATTTTCATTATATACAAGTTATCATTATTGTATCATTATAAATTTCAAATTTTAATTTAACATTAATATACTATTTTTATATCAATTGATAATTAATTATATCAATATATTTAGACTATATATTAAACTCTGATTTGTTAATTTTAGGTACAGTATATATTTGTAATTGAATTATTGACAGATAAATAAATCAGGGTACAATGTACAGAACAACAATTAATAATTTAAAACTATATTATATCTCAAATAATTTTAAAAAACTGTTCTAGCCAAAACTCAACTCTTTCCTATTGGTTAAGGCTCTAATTAGACAATTTATTTGACATCTGAGCACTACTAAGATGTATCATTTGATATATAAAGAAATACTTTTTCTAATTGTTAAATAGAAATAGTAATGATAAAAAATATGAATTCTATTAGCAGTATTATTTGAGCTAAAATTTGATATCCTTGCATGATTCCTACTTGCCCAAACTCAGTTTGATTCTGTTTGGAACTGAACCCAATAGAACTCAAGTTTTTACCAAACAGTTTGAAATCAATTAAATGAGCAATGCTTGATTTGTAATAAAGCTTAGACTTTTAATAACTATTGTTATAACAAATAAAAATTACTATTGTTATAAAGAACAAAAATCAGTTTTCTTTGACTTTTTTTTTTTTAATTAAATGTTAATTTAATGTAGCATAATATGATGACAATTAGTCTTTTAACTTTTTTTTTTAATATAAATATGTGACTTCTTTCTTTTTTTATATTTATTCAAGAATACTAAATAAAATTTATAAGTTGATATAATTTATATAGTCTAATATATATTGTATAGTATATTAGTTCAGAGTAATAGCTCCAGAGCAAATTTACTCTGAAAGTTTATCCATTTTAAATCTATGGATTAGATTTAATATTGCTCTAGAGTAGTTTACTCCAATAATAAAATCAAATGCTTCAAAGTAGTATTTTGCTTAAACTACGCTAGTATAGAGTGGTTTATACTCCTTGATTACTCTGGAGTATAATACTCCATTAACAGCCCTAGCTGTAGGATTCCATAGTCAAAAATAAGATCTAATTCTCATCTGTTTAAAAAACTTAGCTTAGTAATAAGTGAATTGTATCGGGGCTTGAGAAGTTATTACTATACTAACTTTTTTAAACAGACGAGAATTAAATCTTATTTTTGATTATGGAGTCCTACAGCATGAAATCTTATATACAGCTTTTTTTATTTCGTTATGATTAGTTTTCATTTTTTAAAAAAGCACTCTAAACTGTATAAATAATGTAAAATTAACTTGCCTATGAGATGATAATCGATTAAAATCATTAGTGTTAGTACGACGTGTGAGATGATAAAACCATCACTGCCACGATTTTGCGTGACTTGCTCGAGATGACATCATACCTCGCGAAGTAAACTATTCTATTAAGAAAATTTTAATGAAATTTCTGGCTTACAATCTAAAATGAATTCTTATCTTATGAATCGTGAGACCTCGCGCGACATGTGAAATGTATCTCGCACCTCTAGTTATGGTTAGTAATATCCTTCTTACAGATTATAAATTTAAAATAATATATTTGAAAATCGAATTATATGCAATTAAATCAGTAATTTTTTTCAAAATACTGTATAAGTCAAAAACAACATGACAATTTATATGTAACAATATTAATAAAACTCAAAAATAAGTTAAATATTACTCAAAAATACATATCAATTTATTACTAGAAATACAATTGTAGTATAATTGTAATTATATTATTAAGAGACAAAATTATGTAAATTATATTCTACTAGGCAAATAACAAAAATACATATTTCCTATATTACAAAAAATAATTATCAAAAAACAAGCAACTTAAAAAAAGAAACAATGCTATGAGTTGTTCTGTTCATTAGTATTTAGGCTGCCATTTTGCTGTATATAGTTGTTAACTCTTGAAGATCCTTTCTCAGCTTCTTCATATCTTGAAGGAATTGTTTTTCCTGTATTTGAACCTATAGAAGATGAGGGTGAATATTTATCATCTCGATTATTTAATGAAATGATATCATCACTCTTATCTATTGATTGTGAAGTGGACTGTGCATTTTGATAATATCCTATGTATGGTGAATAAGAATATCTACCATCATCATCACTATTGCTTTCAGGCATAAATGCACTATTACTTTCGGGTATAAGTGCACTGTTGTTATAATAGTCATTAGGCACTCCATTAAAAATATTTGGAGCATATCCATTATTATTTATTAAAGGTTCTTCTATTGTATGTACGTATTGATTTTGTCTGACAACAGGAATATCAAATCGATCCACTGAAAAGGGTTGTGGAGGTTTATTATGATAAGGCTGTTGTGGATGGCCCATATTTGACACTACTGGCTGTGAAGTAGCATGTGGTGGCATTATTAGATCGTATTGATTTTGTCTAGCAAGGGGAATAGGTTCAGAAAAAGCAGTAAAATTATTGTAAGAACGCTCTGGTGTTGCTATATTAGATTGATTAATTAGTAATGATGGCATTACAGGATCTTGTTGATTTTGTCTGATGAAAGGGATAGGTTCAGAAACAGCAGCCAAATTATTATAAGGACGCTCCAATGCAGTTACATTCGATCTATTTGTTGGAAAGGGACTTTGCTGAGGAGATCCATTATTAGGATAAGGTTGTCGTGGATGGCCCATATCTGACAATACTGGTTGTGAAGTAGCTTGTGGTGGTATTATTGAGTTTTGTTGAATTTGTCCAACGAAGGGAATAGGTTCCGAAACAGGCTCTAAATTATTGCCAAAGTGATCTGGTGCAATTATATTAGAGTGGTTCATTGGAGAAAAATTGAGCTGAGAAGGATTAGGATAAGGCTGTCGTGGATGACCCATATCTGATAATATCGGTTGTGGTGCAATTGTTGGATCGTGTTGATTTTGTCTGATAACAGGAATAGGTTCTGAAACCGGTCCAGGATTATATCTAGGATTATATCCAGGATTATACCCAGGGTTATAGCCAGGGTTATTGTAAGAAATCTCTGAATTGAGATGAGATGGTTTATCATTAGGATAAGGTTGATTTGAATAGTCAGCCAAGTTAGAACGGTATGGAGGACTCTGATTAGGTTGACCATAAATAGGAGTTGAAGGTCCTGATCTATAGTTTGGAGTAGCAGCTCTTTGTCCATAATTTGGAGTAGTAGTCCTTGATACATAAGGTGGTGGTCCAACCATCATTGGATCTGGGGAATTTGACCGCGTCATGTCAGTCGGAGGTATAAAATTATTAGAATATGGCAATACCGAAGATTTGGCGTAAGGTGGAAGTGAAGGATTACTATCACAAATTTCTGGAAGAGTGGGTCGAATGGAGGTATCTTGTTTCTTTTTTTTATTATTTTTCAATTTATTAATCCTTTTTTTGCGTTCTTTTGCAAGAAGTTCATCAATTCTGGGAAGTTCATAATCAAGTTAATAACGCTAGGTATTTCATGTTAATAAACAATAAAATAAAAAAGGGACTAACCTTTTATCAATTTTGTGACAACAAAATTCTTTCAGATTACCTCTGATTATACATACCAATGGTATATAAAGAAGAGCAGCAATAATAATTCTAAGCGCAGAAAAGATAAAAATAAAGAGAGAAAATGCCATCAAAGCCACGACAAGACGTTGGACAGTATCAACACCATAAGAACTAAGATCATAATATTTTTTCGATCTAACCAATGGAACGAAGGAGTAAAGAGTAAATGCACTAACAGCTTGACGAGGGGCTTCAGCAAAAATAAGACGTTTCCAACCTATTAAATAATATAAATGAATGAACATTTGAATTCATTATTAAAGTAGAAGAAAACAATAATAAATAATACCTTTAAATGCAAAAAATACAAAAAAGGCGATTCTATCTGTGCATTTCCTCGAGTTATTTATTTTAGAGAAAAAACAGTAGTACGCAAGACTAGTTAAAATATAAGTTTTGTATGCAATTCCATTTGTGAATGCGAATGAAATATCTCTCGTCTTTCGTATAAAAAGAGCTTTCTTAATGTCCCATGATAAAAGGGCGAAAGACGCAAATATACAGGCGACAAAGATCCATTTCGAGACAGAGAAAGGAATTGCAGGTTGAATAGCTGAACTCCAACGGTCAAAAATGAGTAAAATTCCAGCAGTCCAAACATCGGCAATATAGACAAGAACAGATTTTAACATTGTAAGGATGACGATAAAATATCCTATCCGTGATAGAAAAGTTTTTTCTTCAAATGAGTCTACGTCAATAAAGTCAAATTTGTGGTCTTTGACTTGTTCTCTTTTCCACTTTGCAGTTGAAAAGCACATTTTAAATATTCAAAGATATGAGTACGAGGTTGTTTTTTCTTTCGGTTACGAGTAAATTATTCTTTGTTCTTCTATCTGTTTTATTTTATTTATTTTTTGAGAAACAAAATTACATTTCTTAGCTATAATGATAAAATTTGCAATATCTGCAATATGAGAACAGGTCCAACCAGTAAACCTAAAAATAACTAAGATAAGGAAAGGTTTGTCTTATTAATTAAATAAATTAAATTTGTAGTCTGAATGCCTCTCTAAAACAAATAATTTATTTAATTAGCATCAAAAGACTTTGGAAAGAACGAAAGAAAGAAGATAGAAGGAAATGATCGCAAAAAAGTAGAGAAGCAGAATAGGGAAAGGGCACTAGGTTAACAGAATTTGCAACAAAAAATGAGTTCAGACACTTTCACTACACACACCTTGTTATCTTAATTTTCGTCGAGGTGTCATTCATTTTTTGTGTTTGAATTTACAAACATAATTCTTAACGGTTGTACGGTTTAACATTGATGCATACTTTTTGATTTTCGAAATAATAATTGAATTTAATACATTTAATATTAGTGTAATTGTTTTCTTCCGCTATAATTACGTAATCATAACACATTGTGAAAGTAAGCCGACATTCACGATCTCGATTATATGCGTAAGCAGATCAGTGCGTTAGCAGATCAATGCGTTAGCGATCAATGCATTCTTTTCTTTTGTATCAGCAATATGAAAAATAACTAGTTGTTTTTTTATAATAGTTTAAGCTATTCAAGGCAAAAGCTTGATTGTCATATAAACATTTATTTTATTGAGCGATTAATGCAAAGTCCATTAGAGTCGACATTTTTAAGTTGAGAGAAAAAGGTTTTAGAACTCTTGCTCGAGCAAAATTCGAATAATCAGAATTTCGGCATTCCGATTCGCAGCATATCGATATCAATATTAGTATGTATATACGTACCATAAATGGAATTTTCAATTTACGTATTGATCTTTGATTGTCAATCCATTTTTAGATTATCCTTTTCGAGTAAACCGACATTAATAATAAAGTGCTGAATGAGGGTTTCCTATTATATTTTCATATGACATTCAAGCTACTCAGCATTTTTCGTTGGTTTTAATAGGTTAAAGATTTGTTCGTCGGTTTTACTTTTAAAATCATCAATTGTTTTGTAATTGTCCGACTCGTCAACCCGTGACTTGAACAATTCAAAATTTTAATTCTAGTTACTCACGAGTTAATTATTAATGTATAATTACGTATCATCGTTATTAAGTTTAAAATGATTAATAATAAAATTTGTAACGCCGTCACAAAGTGTGTTACACTCACGTGATATACTATATCTCCAATCAGCGTTTAGATCAATATAACAGATCATTCTGACATCTGTTTTCTAGAAGGCATTTTCTAATTGTACATGGGTGTGTTGTACACGGCGATAGAGAAACCAATCTATGCCTCAAAATTTTGATTATAAAATCACCTTTTGGCTTCTAACAAAAAAAAATTCCTTGCGAAATTTTGGTATAAAATGTACCTTAACAAATCCCAAACCAACCCTTACCCTTACCATAAGGGTTCAATTTTTCATTTGTAAAAATTGTCTTGATTAGTATGCTACACGAATTTACAAACTACAGGTTAAATACCCGTATATATATATATGTTGTGCCTTAGACTAATACATGCCCCAGATCACAGCTGACGCACCTCAGATGTAAATTGTTAAGTGAGGTGCGATTGGTCAATAAGCACAAAAAAAATTGTATGTATAAAAATTATTGAAGACTAAATGTGCTGAAAAGCTTAGATGAAAACTTAGAAAGAATATGCTGTGAAAATTTATGCAAAAAAAAATATATATATTTGTATGTATTAATTGGAAATAGAATGTGCTGACAAAGAAAAAATTCAAAAAGAACGGAGGTGCTGAAGAGATAGACTTAATGTAAAAGAATGCTACTGTTGGTTGTAAATTACCAAAGATTCAAGAATGCTATTGAAGGTAAGACGATTCCAATGTGATTCAAAATATAGAATACTACTGGAGTTAAGAAAGGCACCAAAGTGATTTAAGTAAGAATGCTACCAGTGAAAAAACGGCGAAGAGATTCAAGAAACCGAGTATAAAAGAATTCCAAGTAAAAGGTCTTCAATTTATTTTACTCTTTCGGTTTAGATGACGTTACACACCTCACCTGACGATCTGTATCTGCAGACATTAGAATATCAATTAACATTTACTATGACGTATTGACGTGACGTATTTAATGTGACGTAGGGGCCTGCAAATTGCCTATTTTTGAGGCCCGGCCCGGCCCGCAAAAATTTGCGGGCCGGGCTGCGGGACCCAACGCAGGCCTCTAATGTGACGTATTTAATGTGACGTATTAAATTTTATGACGTAAAGGGTGACGTATAAAAATAACTACCTTTGACTCTCTAAATGTCGTTATTTCGAACAATACGGTAAGGCCACGCCAAGTTAAAACTGTGTTTAACATAATCCACCTTTGAGCCTCGGATAAATAACAATCTTATTGACTGTTCAAAAAAAAATTTTTTTTTAGTCAATATTTAGACTTTTCGATCTCATTAGTGTAATGTCAAAATCAACTTGGATGGCCTAAACATATAATCGCAAGATTTAATATCAAAAACTGCCCAAAGATATTTATGTGTATCGGTAACCTCAGTATCGTCTGAACGATTTTTTTCAGATATTGAAGACACACAAACCTTGATTCAGAGTTGGTGGGGATGATGTTATTTTTGAAAAAAAAATATAGATTTGCTAGTTACAGTATTCTAGTTAACGAATAATTAATATGCTAAATGAAATATGCTTGCTTTCATAACTGTAATTTGAGATATTTGTTTTTATAAATTATATTTGCTTACCAAACTTTTCAGTAGTTAATTGTTGTGACTTGAGTTGATCGAATAAAACTCAAATAATTCAATCGGAAGATTCGAGCACTCAATTCACGAGTCACGAGTTAGTACGAGTCCAGTCACTAGTTGAATACATGGTTGCGACGTATAAAGGAAAGATTCTATGTCTGGAAGTATAATTCTTATCCTGTGCTGCCTAAATGTAATTGGTCCAAATACTAAAAAAAATTTCGTTTTTTTATTATTGCTAATTATGGGTTAATTGAAAATAAAATTGACGGTTAGGAAGTCATTATTTCAAAGATAGTTAGATGTTACTGAGCTATCAGTATCATATAAGGCCTTATTAATATTATCTTCTTTATCTGTTCTTACTGTTCTTAATGTAAGACTAAAGCATATATTTCGTTTAATAACATCTAAGCAAAATACAGAAGTGTCAATTATTTTAATTTGTTTAATCGAATTTACAAGAATTAAGCATAGACCATAATTAAGTACTATGCGAGAAATAAAATATAAAATGTCAAAAAAAAAAGAAATCTCCTTTTTTTCTGTGTAGTCTCATCAGCTATAATTGGATAAAAAAGTCTAGAAATTCAGATACTGATAAATAGGATTGTTAATGGTGTGCTCCGGTTAATAATAAAACATATAACCCACCCGGAGCACTCCAGAAGCGGGTTATATGTTTTATTATAGTCTAGAGTACTCTCCTCTATCTGAACAAACATATTGTAATGCAAGGTAATACGTCAAATGGACATTTTTCAAAGCAAAATTCCATAAATATAGATGTCTTATTTAAAAGCTTCAAATATATGCTGCTATTTAATTTAAAAGATTGTATAGATTGGTTCAGATATACCAAAATCTGTAACGGTAATCTTCATTCATCTTTAAGTTCTTTGAGTGCTACAGAATATATTTAAAAAAGAAATTAGCAAAGCATTTAAAATTTTGGCATTAATTATTTTAATGATGATAATAATAAAACGACAGGGTGAAACCTACAGCAGAGACCATTAATGTTACACATATATTAAAACTGGCGAGGGATTATATCCATCACAATTGAATCCAACATAAATAATTTAATTTGTGATTGATCACAGGCGTGAGGGATTCACTTTGGATCGGGCACTGTCTCTGCTGTAGGTGAAACCCGCGTCAATATTGCATGATTAAATATCATATAAAAATTTGGTCTAATCAGAAAAATAAACCCTTATTGCTTAAACAATATATTTAGATCTTTTAAATTTTGTGTTTAAAAAAAATAATCATTGTTGATTTTTTAACCTAGACAAATATTTGTACAGTATAACCACTCATTTAAATCATAATGTTATATTTTTTTGCAAATTGTATCTTTAGCAAGAAATTTACTACCACATACCAATCGGGTTGAAGGTTTTGCGTCCATATACCAAGTAAAATACCGTATAACCATCCCTTTCGTGTTATGCTATATATAACACTCCGTTCCTGTACGTATGAATCAATTTTACTGCGCTATTTGTGAGTGAGCCGTCCCGTTAGCTTTTTTGGGCTTTTATTATCCAATCATTATCCTTAGTTTTAATTTCATTATTGTCCAAAGTAACAGAGTTGATGTGTCTGCGTCATTTCTGAATTTATGTCGATTCAGAATTTCTCAATTTTCATCGATCGCGAAATGACCCAGCAATGCAGTTCATGATACCAGAAACGGAGTGATAAATTTCACGGAGTGTACGGTTAATGGTATTGCTCCACAAAATCTTGCAATTGTGCAAAGGCGTGAGTGCAGATTTGATTTTTCACATGCAACTTCGTCACCAGGTAGGGTTCAGGGCATAAGGGCATGAGGCATGCCATATAGCCAAAAGGCATGCCCATACTTAAGAAAATGTCATATAATTGGTCAATTTTTGTAAATTTACTTGTAATTATATATGATAATCAACTAATCAAATTACATAATTTTTTAATATTATTAAAAATAAAAATATTTTGTATATAGAAGTTCATAAATTAATAAAGAATTAACTAATTTTTTTAATTTATGATTTACAAATGCAAATATATTACACTACAGTATTAAACAAATTTAATAGTTACACTAATCTAACTACTGTAATTTTTTTTTTTTTGCTTTCAATAAGGTTGTTTATTATCAGTGGTTACTGTCTTTATTGTGTTTTAATTATGGTTACATAACTTGTACAAGGTGAGTGTGCAACTAGTTACATATACAGTTTTTGGTTATCTATTTAAGTAGTTTATTTGCAGGTTCTATACTAATTATTATACTTGTAATCTATTAAAAAATTATCTAAGTAAAGATTCTAATATCTATATTATATTTGACAAATAGCACACAAGTTCTTATACACTTAAGTGCTGTCTAACCTAACTTAATTTCTCATCTGTATATCTGTTAAGTCATTATATATTTTATAGTATGTTACTTGACTGTAAGACTCTGAAGATTCTTCTGTTAATTGATTTATTCATTTTTTATAGAATATTAATAGAATTTGTTTTTGTAAAGTTTACTTAAACCTCAGTACTAATTTTATAGCATATTCTTAGTACTAATAGTATATTTTTATTTTGTTATCAAACTTCTAATTCAAATAGCCTAATAGGATTGTAACCTGTTCTTGATATATTAAGATTCCAGGTTTAAGACTTCTAATAGTCTGGTTAGTAGTACTTTTATTTAAGATTCTTATCTGTCTAATTCCTTCATATTGGTATTTTTTTTTAGGTCTTGGTTTTATAATAATAGTAGATATGAAAATTAGAGTGTTTAAATAATAAATTTATAAAAAGGTTTTAGGTATAATAGTTAGTATAAAATTTTTGAATTAACTATTTAAATTAGACAATAATTAAAGTTGTATAAGTGATTAGTTGTATACTCTTTTCATAGTTGTTTCTGTAGTTGTAATGCAACTATTAACAAAATATATTATTAATAAAATTCTAGATTACAAGTACTTATCTTAATATTTAAAAAAAATTAGTTGTATTAAAAAAATATTAGAAGTTTCTAATATATCAAAAAATTCTATTCTTAAATATAGAAAATTATATAAAACTACTAAGATAAATATAATTTTTAATATTATTTATTAAAATATTTATTTTGTTTTTATTAATTTAGTTTTATTAAAGAATAATAAAAATTATTTATAAAAATCAAAATAATAGAATATAGTAAAACATTATTTAGAATACTTTATCTTTTGATTTAAAAATTTTGTCAATTAATTTGTATTCAGATACTACTAATTGTGAAATATTAAATAAAAGTTAGTTTCATTCAATATATTTGTTACTTGAAAATATGCTTATTTGATGCATAAATAAGCAAAATGCAAAGCAATTATTAGATTATTTGTTAATAATAAAATTAACTTCTAGTATAACTAAACAAAAAATTAAATAAACTTTTTATAATTGTTTAATAATAATTTTATAACTTACAATTATATTCAGAATCTGAAATTTTTTTTTCTTTAAGTAGTCATGCTAGTGCTTTATTAAGATTTTGAAATTACATTTACAATTATATAAATATCTTTAAGAACTAAGCTTAGTATCACCCAGTCAACCTAATGGTACCTAAATACAATTTGCTGCATTACTTCAAGTAGAAATAAGTTACTCATCTGACTACTTAAAGTCTATAATAAAAGAGTCTTCTTTCTTCTATAACAAGTTCTAAAATTGCCTTTTATGCTTCTTTTTTAATTTGTTTCACTTTTTCTTTGACTTTTTCTTTTTTTTTCTATTATTTGCTAATTTAGTTTTCTTTTTTTTCTTAATAAATTTTTTTTTCTTTTTATTCTATCTATTATTCCTTTATTTTTCTTCTATTTATTAATTTTTTCACATCAAATTCTCTATACTTGTTCATAGAATATGTCCTAAACTATTCTTATTATTATATTCATAAACTGCTATCTTGATTTTTTGCTTAAAAGCTGTTTCAATCTGTTCTGTATTTCTTTTAGAATAAGATCTTTAATTAGTGTCTTTATTATTTTAATTTCTTCTGCTTCTGTTTTTTCAAAGAATACTATATATAATATATATAGAGAATCTGGGTTTTTTCTTCTTCTTTTAACCCCTTTTAGACTGTTGCAATAATCACTTTTTGGATTCTTTTCTAAAGATTTCTTTGTTCTTTATATGCTGCTAAATATGCTTGTATTTTTTTTGCTTTATTTTTGCATATTTAGTACTCTATTATTGTATATACTTCTGGTTTTCTTTTGTTAAATTCTTTTAGAGTTGGAAGTTTACTCATTATGCACTTTATAAATATACTTCTTCTAACACTACTTTTTTTTATTATGCAACATACTTCTTTATATATTTTTAGTTTTTTCTAAAAATATATTCAATTATAAATTGTAACTTATATTTCTGATTCTAATCTTCTAATTGCTTTTGTTTCTTTCTATTCTGCTTCTAATCTTGTATTTATTATTAACTTGCATAGCAGTCTTGCTAGTATTTCAGTATATTTGTTTTTCTACTCTAAGTAGTATTCTATCTCTTTACAACTGACTTTTTCAGCTTGTATTATTTTTTTACTTGTTGCATCTTTTTTGCCAAACTATTAACTTTATTATTTTATCTATCTTTACTGTAGTTCTTAACTTTAACAAACTCTATCTGAATATTCTTTGTCATAATAAGCTCTCTAATTTTTATTAGTCATATTGTGTGTTCTTCTTTTTAAAAATCTTATTTCTGCATATTTCTAAACCTCTACTAATGTTTCTTATTGTAGCATTGCTATTTGTATATATTTTTATTAGCTTTTTTTTAATATTGTTAAAATTGTTACTTATATTACTACTAACTTAGTTATTGTCAATGTTTCTATTCTTCTAGACCTAATGCTAATTCTTCTTTTAGTCATTCTTATGTTTTGTTGTTTACATCTATTCTATGCCTATACTATTTCTATTTTTTGTGTCTTCTTTAGTCTTCAAGTTTGTTGCTCCATCTGTATATATTATATACTTGATCTTGTTTCTTATTATATTTCTCTTTAAAACTTCTACTATTTTTTGACTAATGCTAACTTTTAACTTTTGTTATTTGATCATCTCTATTTCTAGCTCTTCTATTACTCTTAGTCTTTTAAATTTCTGTTATCTAATTACTAGTTTGTTTGTCTTTATCATTTCTATTATTTGATCTATTGCTATTTTGATCTTGTTACTGTTTTTTTTTATTAATGTATCTGGAATTATATTGATTCTGTTATTTACTCTTATCTACTGCTAGTAGCTATTTTCTTGGTATTTTTCTTTTCTTATACAACCTTTACATCTGTTAATTTTAATAGCTAATTTATTTTCTTTACTCTGCATCTGCCAATGTTTTACTAATATTTTTTTTTTCTTTTTAACTATCTTTTTTAACTGTCAATAGTTCTGTGCACTATGTGCTACCTATTTTTTTCTTCTTTTATCTTCTAAGATATATTCTTATCTTATTTGCATTGCTTAAGTATTTTGTCTGATTGTTCTAAATTGTCTTTTAATTTCTCTATTTTCTGGTCTACTAAATACTTCTAGTTCTATCACTTTGAACCATTCTGTTTTTTTTCTTTTATTTGATAGATCTTGGTAACTTTTTAGCTGCTATCATGTAATTAATCTCTTTTCTTTGTATCTAGCAACTGGTTTAGATATATTAAGTCTGCTTCATTTATTTTAGTACCACTTCTTTTTTGTAATTATATATCTATAAATTCTTTTATTTTAATTCTATATTCAAACATTGTTCATAAATTGCCTTTTATTCTTATATTTATATTAAGCTTTTTTGCTTTTAGTAATATTAAACAAGCTAAGTTACTTTTCAACCTTCTATATTTTCTGATATCTTTTCTATTTTTTATATATTTTTTATTAAACTTGCTCTTTGGCAGCCTTATGTTATTTTTAGTTTTATTAATTGTTTAAAACTATCTTGTCTGTTTAGTCTTGCTAATAGGCCACTTATTTGTTTTGTTGTTAATTCTTGTTATAATGTTTTATAGTTTCCAAGATCTTTGTATTCTATTATACAGTTTTTTAATGTTTTTTGTAGATTGCTTTTTTGCTTTACTAAGCTTATTATTGGTTGATATATTTTGCTTATACTTCTTTTTAACATTTTTGTTAGTTATAACATATAACTTAATTTTGGTATTATTACTATATTGTTTATATATGCAATCTGACTTATTGTTATTTTTTTGTATC
>CAJVQA010005504.1:0-16061 GCA_910591915.1 Cetraspora pellucida | reverse complement strand
TCTTGTTAAGGGTTTAAGTGTTGTTTCCTAGTTGGTTTTGTGGTTTTTCTGTGTTTTGCTTCTTAACAATTTTTGGTTAAAGGATCTACAAGGGAGAGTTGTTGGAACTGCTTTGACCATTGTGCTAATTTAGTAGCATATGATTTCTATATATGATTATATATTTTTTGTAATATTTTGGTAAGCAGTTTGGTAGTTATTGAAGTTGCAATTTGATAAGATGTGGTATAAGGTCTGATTGTGATAATTAGATTTGTTGGCACATATCCTTATAGTGTTGTATATATGTTGCTTTGTCCTCAATGAGCATTGTTGACTGATAGGCTGTTATGTTAAGTTAGTAAATGATTTAGTTGTTGTAGTTGTGATTGTGTAATATCTAGTAGTGAGTTATTGTTAATGGTTTCAGAAATTGTTTCTGTAATAATACTGATAAGATTTGTTAAGTTAGAGCAAAGTAGCCAATACAGTTGGTGTTCTGGTGCTTAGCAAGTAATGCAGTTGTTGTGCTGAAAGCTATTTGGGTATAGTTCATGAAGATGGTATAGTGTTAGGAGGATATTAAGTAGGGTTTTGATTTTGAATGATTTGCTTTGATTGAGTGAAAAATTGGTGTAGTTATTTGTTCATTTAGTATTGTTATTAAGGTATAACCATGTTGCATTCTAGTCAATTTGTGATGACAATGGAATAATGTTGCTTATATGATGTTGTGATAACCATATGGCAATTATATGTGCATTGCAGATGTTTTTAATTGCTCGTTTAGTCAGTTGTTCAATTATATATTTTCCATATTTTAGAGTATATGAGGTGTCATATAGGTTATTGTGTATGAAATCAAGATATGCAGTAGAGTTGTGGTTTGTTGCTAGCTTATTAGCTTCATTGTTAAATATATTGTTACTATGTGCAGGTACTTTGTGAAAAGTAACTGTATATTGATAGGATTAAATTAGATTGAATAAAGAGTGCCAGATAGACCAGTATGAATAGGAGTATTGTTTATATGCTGGGATTAGATAACTAGTAATTTTGCTGAATTTTGCTGAATTTTGCAATAATTGATTGGGAGTCTGTATATATTTGTATGTTGCTGTTATGTGAACATGTACAAATAGCAGATAGTATTGTCATAAGTTCTGCTTTGTAAGATGATGACCAGAGTTTAATATAGGAGGAGTATGATTGAAGTATTGTGTTGTTGTAGATTTGTACCCATCCAATGTTCATAGAACATCAATCAGTAGTAAGATTAGTAACTGATCTATCTGTATAGAATATAAAGTTAGTGTTCCTCTTATTGAAGTTAGCAATTTTCTAAAGGTTAATAGAAGAAAAATTAACTTGAAATAGGTTAAATATAGGTGTATTAGTAAGTGTAATAGTAGCTGATGATGGGATTGATAAGAGTGATCATGAGGCAATAGAATAAATAAGGTCTAAGTAGTTTGCATTTAGGTTGAGTTCTTTTGTATTGTTGTGTTTTTTCCATCCTAGAAATTTTGTTGCAAAGTTAACTAAAATGTTAAAAGTACAGTAATTCTGAATTCTGTTTGAGTTGTGTATGCATCCTGTATACTGTATACAATTAATAGTTGGAAGTGAGTAAAGGCTGGTGTAGGAGGGGTCATGTTTGGTTAGCCAATGTGTAATTGAAATAGTATTGTTATTAGTATTATATTTGTATACTTTTTCAATAATTATTTCTTGATAATTATAGTCAAAAATAATTAGCCATAGTTTGGCCTGTTGTAAATGACAAAGAATTAGAGCTAGAAAGGTTTAGTGATGAGTCTATTTGTTTAGTATAGTTGTCTGTAATAATTTTGTTTTCTAGTGTAGTAAACCATTTAGGTTTTTGTCCAGTTGGAATTTGTCCAAATTTGGGTGAGATATGTGTCCAATCCAGAAGTATGGAGTTATCGAATAATATAAGTTGTTCAAGATATAAAATATATTTGTTATGTAACTGTTTTTTGAAGTTTTTATAGTCAAGATGTGTATGTAAAAGAGTTTCAATTGGGGTGTATGGGTATGTTAGTATATAGGGTTGTATTGAGTAAGCAGTAATTGTGAACTGCATGTGTTTAAGAAGTTGGATTATTTGAAATATTGTAGTATATTTATTGGCTCTGTCTATGAGAGGCTTGGGATGTTGAAGAATGTTAATAGTTTACTAAAGATTGTTTTGGAGTTGTTGTAGTCTTATTTGGATAGTAACTTCGAGTAGGTCTGTTTTGTTTAGTCAAAGAAAAAAATTGCTAATATGATGTTGTAGCTATATATCCCATACATTCTTGATTTCATATATGTTGTAGTTTAGCATCATACTATTGAGAGCAGTAACTGAAAGTTTGGATTTGTGTTTGGCTATAGTAAGGTATTTTGACAAGATCTTGTTACATGTATTGTAAAATAGGACTATATTATATATCTGATATTTAAAGCTAGGTATAATAACATTATTGATAACATAACTAGTTTGTTTGTTTGTTATTTGTTTAGTTTGTATAATGTTAGTTAATCCTAATGTTTCTTGTACAATTATTTTGGATATAATGGATTGTGTGTTAGTTGCTGTGTACCAGCATCCTAAAAACTTTAAAGGTGTGTTCTAAGCTGTGTTTGTATAGTAGTATTCATAAAGTTGAATGTAGGTATAAGTTTTGTGTTAGATATTAAGATAGATTTGTTTGGGTTGACTTTGATGTTTGCCATCTGGTAAAATGTCGAAGCTGTGTCAAGAATGTTTTGGAGTTGTTGTTGAGAGTCTGCAATCCACAGTGTATCATTCATATAGGTGAGAGTAGAGGTATTCACTTGTATTTGTTGGTGTTTAAAGGGAAATAGTGAGATTATCCTTGTTGAAGCAGTAGTGTATTCTTTGAATTTTGTATGAATATGATGGATTAAAGGGTCATAATATATTCTCTATAGAAGAGGAGTGATAGTTTCTCTTTAATCAATTCCATCTTCTACTACATATATGGGTATTAGCCCAAAGTTGGTAATAACTTGATTAGTACGTGAAGATAGTAAGTTGATAATTATAAGAACATTGAATGGAGGGAGTTTGATTCTGTGTAAGGCTTTTTCCAGAAGAGCAATGTTAACAGAGTCGTAAGCTTTGCTCATATCTTGTGATAAAAGCCAGAATGGTTTTTTGTTGCATGTTGCATCTTTAATAAAGTTGTTAAGTATATGTATAAAAATATTTGTACTGTTGCTAGACAGTGCAACATAGTTGTGAGGGTTGAGTATTGGGTGTTTTGATAAAATAAATAAGAGTCTGTTTGTTAGTATTTTTGTATATAGTTTTTTGGTATGTTCTATTAAGCTGATAGAATGTGTGTTGTTAAGGTTTTCATCAAGGTTTGGCTTTTTTGATATTGGGTAAATTCTACTATTTTTCCATTGTTTAGGAATGTTGTTTGTATTAAGACATTTGTTAAGTAGGTGTGTAATTGTATATAACATGTGTGGTTCATAATGTTTAAGCATTTTATAACTTATTCCAAGAGGTCTACATGCTTTGTTGTTAGGCAGTTGTTTAACAGTGTATAGAACTTCCTCTGTAGTAATTGGTTGTAAAAGTGGAGCATACCAGTTCATATTAATAGAGATTTTAGGTTGATATTTATTAGCCCAGTACAAGTTAAATGTGTCAATTTGATAAGGTTGGTGTTTTGTCCATTAGTAAAAGTGTTGTTTTATATGTGAAAGTATGGTTGAAGGGTCAGTTATGACTTTATTTTCTGTTTTGATGTTATGAAGAATTACTGGATCTGTATGTTAATTAAGAATGCCATTAATCATTTTAGTTGGTTAAGTTAGTAGTTGTTCGCATCTGTTATTAATTGCTTTGTTAATATGTTAATAGAGGTGTTAAGAGTTTTCTAAGCTTCTAGCATGATATATAACCTTCCATGATTGTTTTATTTGGAAGATCCATTGTAATAATAATTGGAATCTGAAGAAGGGTTTGGTATATTAAAATTATGTTTTTGGTTAATATCATGAATTTGGTTAATAATAGTATTGGTAATTGGTTAATAGTGTTTGAATAAGTTTTTAACATTGTTGATGATGCTCCCAATTTGTTTGAGGTCCTTATAAAGAGCTGTTGCTTTGGGTGAAAAGGTATGAAAAGAGTGTTTTATAGTGTATTTTTTGTTAGGTATATGTTGGAGAGCATCATTTATAACAGATGTATATATTTTGTGCCAAAGTTTTTCTGACATGTCTGTTTCTAGTGTAAATGAGTTAATGTTGTTATTTTGCATGTTAGTATCAATTTGATTAGTGAATTCTTCCTATTTCTCTTTTGTCATTGCTTGATAGTTGAAAGTTCTTTTTTTGCATTTGTTTTTCTGTCTGGACTTAAGTGCAAAAGGAAATGTCCATTGTGATATCAAGATTTGGTGATCACTATTAGTAGCTTTTGATAAGTTATCTAGGTAAAATTTGTTAAGAAAAGAGACTGTGTGTTCACTGGCCCATATGTAGTTGATTCTGCTTTAATATCTACTACTTTGCCAAGTAATATCAGTATTATTAGTATGGCTAGCCAGGTCATACATATTTGTACTATGAAGGTAGTTAAGAAGTTGTTATTTGGTTGCATTAGAGATAGTAGTTAAAGTAGCAGAGTTAAAGTCACCAAGAATAATAATGTGTAGTTGTTGCTGTAAGGCTTGTTGTATCCATGTAATAATGGTTGATTGTGTTTGCTGTCATGTTAGGTTGTTGGTAGATGAGAGGTAAGTTAAGATGATTCTGAACTTGTAGTCATGTTTGAAAAATAGATCTATTGCAATAGCTCTTCCTGGGTGATTAAGTATATTATGAATATGTAGTTGCAGATTATTATGAATTAGGATACATGTACTCTCTTTAGATATAGAGCTGTTTAACCGATAATAAGTAAAATGTTGGTTGTTGTAGAATTTTTTGTTTTTAGTTTCTGCTATTTTAGTTTCAGTTAGACACATTATTTGTAAGTTGTTTTAAAAACAATATTCTTCTAATAGAAGTTTTTTTTCTATATTATTAAAGCCTTGAATATTGTAGGTCACAATGTTGAGATTAAGTGTTTCATGTTTTAAGACTTAAGAAAAATGTCGAGGTACTGGTGTAAGAGCTTTTGACTAATAAAACTATGTTCTGGTAATAAGTGCAATTTGGATAGTAGATAAATATGGGCTTCACTAATGTTGGTATTAATAAAAAAGGTAGCATAATATGTAAAATTATGTTGTTGAAGGTGTTTAAAAAAGAAACCAATAGTTTGGTCTTGTGGAATTAAAGGTAGATTAAAGTATGCAAGAAATTTGTTGTAACAGACTTCAGAGTTGTAGGTGTGTGAGAGTTTGTAATTAGTTTTTTTGAAGTTTGTATTGTAATTCTCAGAGTTATGTAGTAGGATGGTCTCTGAAGATAAGTATTTGTCTTCTACTAAGGCACTTACCATTTGAAGCTTAGCTCTCACAGCTGTAAAGAGTTCTATAGTCTACTCTGTGCATTGAGTCTGACCATCATTTGCTTGGTTCTCTGCATAAATTAAACAATCTTTTATTAATACTACAATACAATCAATACTAAACAAAATTAGCTATAAACAAAGCTATAATCATAAATATACCTTACATAGCACTCTACTACACTTATCATTTAAAAAACTTAGTCACTTAATTAAAATCACTAAAACTAACAAGTTATCAACTAATATTTCTTCTATTAATCACTATATTCAATCAATCAATCTCCAAGTACAATGTAATCTTTAACTTATTCTCCCACCTAACCATATTAAGGAATGGATTATACATGCTTGTAATATCTAGAAACAGCTATATTATGTATGCAACATGAAAAATTCACTTCTTCTTTGTTAACAAAAACAAAACACCTCTGAGAAAAAATATGAAACTCTTGTTTTACATCCTAAACAGGCAATCAATAGCATTCTTAATCACTATCATGAACCTATTTATTTCTTTAATATTAAGCTACCAAATCAACTTATTACTGAACCAAATGCTATTAAGCAACACATCTAAAAGCATTTTGAAAACTGGACATAACACAAACCAATTAACTATGACCTCTATCAAAACTTTTGGCAACAACACTACTAACTACAATCACACATTAACCCAATTTGGTACACTTTACTTATTGAAGCTATTACAACAGAAGAAGTACTCAACACAATAGCCTAACTTCCAAATGGCAAAGTCTGTAGTTCTACAGGCATAAGCTATGAAATAATTAAACATGCCAGTTCTATATATATTCAATCTATCACTATTTTATTCAATTGCTATCTCAACTCTGACCAAATTTCTAAACAATAAAACATAGCAGAATCTATCCTATTCCTAAATGCAACACTTTTAATAAAGACCTTAATCTAACAAGACCTATTAGCCTTATTGAACATATTCAAAAACTTTATACAAAAATTATTATAAATAGACTTAACTCTGCATTCACATAACACACTATCTTCTCCTTATAATTACATTGCTCTTCTAGGCAATAGTACATCTATCTCTATATACATTCTTAATAATCTCATTGAGAATGCATCCTGCAGTCACAAAAACATTTGGCTCTTGTCTCAGAACATGAACAAAGCATATAACTTTGTTAATCTTACTTTTCTTGAACAATCACTTTTACAACTCACTTTACTTCTAAAAACTATAAATACAATAATAGATCTGTTTACAAATAGGCATAATCAAGTTATTACTAATCTCAGCTTTACCTTATTATATCCAGTTCACAATAGCATTAATTAGGATGAAACAATCACTACACTGCTCTGAAGAATCTACTATGATCCTCTTATAATCTTAATTAATTCACAATTTATAGGCCATTCTATGCAAGCCACTTGGATCAACAATTTCAAAGATAAAAACTTCAACAAACTTTAAACATACTGTTTAGTTCTCACTTATATAGATGACACCCTTTGGATTGCATCTTTATAAGCAAAACTGTTTCAAATTCTCTTAATAGCTAAGTCATTTTATAACATAGCTAACATCCAAATTAATCTTTCTAAATCTATACTTACAACTAACAATCTATCATCTAATTACAATCTTATTATTTTCAACAACTATACACTTTCTATTCACCTATTTTGTATACCTTTTAAATTCTTTGGTTGCTGGTTTACACTTAACAACAAACATTCTTAACAAACCCAACTTATTATCAATAAATTTTAACATTTTATTAAAATCACTAGCTCCAAACATATTGCTAATACTCATGCATAATATATTATAAATACTGTTATTATACCTACTATTGAATATTGCATTTAAAACATTGTTCTTAGCCAAGCTATTTGTAAAAAAATCCCTACTTATCACATTGACCTAGTGAAGTGAAAAATCAAACTTAGCTATACAATTCCTACTAGCACTCTTCTCCATTCTTAACTTTACAATATTCACAACATTTGGGATATTTAACTACAATATCATATTTCTAACTTCATTAAACATCTAAACAATATTGAACTCCTTGGCACTAGTTCTTATATTCACCTTCAACAACTATAAAATAATCTTTGGTCCTTGACCAATATATTGAACCATCCTAATTCTCTAATTGATGAACCAAACAAACAAATAACTAGCTTCAAAATTATTCAGCTCTTTTCTTATTTAGGACTATATATTATCCCAAATCTAATGTATAATATTTTACATATAATCAATACTGAAACAATTATACTAGAATCAATACTATCATCATATTCTAAATACCTAATCTTTAAAAAACAACTCTGCCAATATTATATTCTTTTTTTTGATCAACTTACTACATATGACAATTCTTGCCTCCTCAACTGAAAACATATTTCACCAAGAATTTATAAAATACCCAAAGGCAGAAAGCAATTATAGCTTATTACTTTTAAGATATTACAACAAATTATTTCTATTGTTATCCTATATCCACTTCTTTTAAGATAGTAGATAACTAGAGTGATCTTAGATAGTAAACACTTTTTGTAACCTCATTTATTATTTTGTTATAACTAAGTTGGAAGGTATTTTTTTTAGAAAACTTAACAAAAAAGATTTAAGGCAATTTGTAATTACAAAAAAGGCTATAATTAAAAGTATATGAGGATACTAATAACTGTTTAGGTTGGGTAATATAAAGTAGTAGTTTATTAGTGAAAGAGTATGAAGACTCAATATTAAATTAGAGCTCCACATTGACTGCTTTTATACTTTTTGGCTACATAGTATATATAACAGCTTATATCTTTTATATATACAAGATATTTTACAAGTACTATTAATAAAATAAATAAGATATATTTGATATATAAAATAAATAAAATAAATAAACTAAATAATATATATAAACTAAATATAATATGAAATATATATGCTTCAAAATGCATAAATATTATATATGTTATATGTATGATATTTTATGCAGTAATCATTTTGCCAATCAAATTGCAGCTTTTTTAATAATTTGGTTATTGGATTCGATCTTGTGATTCTGTGATCAGAAATGGATAATCTATACCTTATTAGAACTATCTCAGTGAGCTAATTCGAATAGTAGTAGTTTCATTAGATTCTGTTCAGTGCTTCAAAAGTTATGATCATTTTTGTAGGTTAACACTATTATCGAACTCTCTACAATCATTAAAAACTAATTACTTTAGGTACACTACTAAACATTTCTCAAAACATTCTAAACTATAGCTTATTATTACATTTCAAAATCAAATAATTATAAGTAAAGCCAGAAGACAACTAACCTCTTCTGGGCAAATATTTATTACCTATTGGTATAGCAATATTGAGCTTCATGCTACATAACTATACTCAACATCTTCAATTACAACTAAACTATGCACTGGCTGCAATCTTAATTCTAATCTTATCACTAACAAATATACAACATTTATTTCTATTAATTTTGCAATTAAATTTATTAGAAAATTTAATACTCAAAATCTACAATTTAATCTTAATGCAAATTATCTTGACTTGCTCCATTCTATTACTATCTGACATCTTACTCAAATTCCTAATACATCTAATATTCATATACCTGCATCACTTATTCTATTAGTATTCAATAATTGTGATTTTACCACACTTTGCAATCAATTGCCAACTCAAACTACAACAAGTCTGAACTTCATTTTTATACTGATAGATCAGTTATTTAGGCAGGCATATCTCAATGCTCAATAGGAATTGGATAGACCTTAGTACAAAATAACAACATTTTACATACTTTCTAAGCACAAACTAAGTTCTGACTATGCTCTTTTAAAGCAGAAATTACTGCAATTCTTTCTACTATTATTACTACACTTAGAAACTGTACAGTATACATTTATATTGACTTATAATCTGCTATATCTAAATACAACAGTACCAGTTTAATATTACTTAAATTATCATTTATCAATACTTCATACTATTCACTTTGGTATATCTTAATTAACTTTACAAAATCTTATAACATACAACTTATCTTGTATAAAGTAACTGCACATCAGGATAACAAATTCAACAACCTTGCTAACAACCTTGCCCATAATTATTTTAATCTTCTATACTTACTATTTAATTTACAAAATTATTATACTTCTAACTATATACTACAACTTGACAACTATCCTATTGAACTAACTATTCATTATTGTATTTGCACAATTTGCCATGCCCATATTTATGTACTATGGTTATCTTAACATTACTTTTAAAAATGGTCACAAATTGCAACTCAAACTAATTAGAAAGCTACCTGGCTCTATATCAACAATAATCAAAAAATAACAAACTACCCTCACAGCTTTCAAACATCTCAACTTAAGTCTTTTTGTATAAAAATCTTTATAGATAACCTTCCAACTCCATATAATTTATATAAACATAACCATACCCAATCTCTTAACTGTCACCAATATAACCAAACTAGCACTCCACTTTATTGGACTACTTGCTTATCTTTACATCTCTTTAACAATCTTATTAATAACTCACTTAAACATGTTCTTAACACATCAACTTTTGACACAACACCAAAAACTGTATCTAATCTGTACAATCAAATTAAAAATCTTAACTGTATGCAAAACTACAATATACCAATTCATCCTCTCTGATATCAACTTTGTCTGGTCTAATTCTATATGAATTAATTGATTCAATCAAAGATATTACTCTATCTAACAAAACCATGACTACACTCTCAATTAAACTTTTGCTTTATCTTAACCAACAAATCTATACACATATTTGAATACTATATTATGCTTCTAGGCCTCAACCTAGCAGACATTCTCAACTAATTTTAACATCTCATACTTTTTAAAACTTATTGACACAACATGCATTACACTTAATTGCTAGTTCTAAAATTGAAACATGGTACTTCAAATAGATCAAATATCAAATAAACCTTCTCATTATAATTATAAATTCTAAAATCTAGGTGAGCTTTGGCCACTTTGGTAGGTTTAGATTGCAGATAACTTGTCTAAGCCTCTAATTTTAATATTTTATAGATATAGAATTCAATTATAAATTTTTCTGTATATTTTACTTATAAAAAGTTTAATCGAGTTTTAATAAAGATAGAGGCATGGCCTCACTATTAATATTTAAAAAAAAATAAAATAAATAAAATAAATAAATTGAAAAAATTGTTTAAACCATTATTTTAAATAGTCCAATGAATTAGCAAGTGATGGAATATTTAGTTTGTAAAGAAAAAGTGTTTTTGAAATATTAAAATCAAGGTAAATATTAAATTTGCTATTAGATCAAATTATAAAATATTGCTTGTCCTTGTCAAAGTCAATTACTTTTGATATAATATTAAATCTTTTAGATTGAAGTTAAAAGTTTTTAGCAAATTTAATATAATTGATTGCTTGGTAGTTGTTTGAAAGATATAAAGGTATACAAGCAATATTAATACAAAGTTGAATTTAGTTTTGATTTGTGTATAGAGAAATAGTAGCTGATGAAGCAAAGATATTAGAATAATTGAGTTTTGTAAATAAGATTATAGTAAAGGCAAAAATAAGTTTTTTAAGAGGTTCTTACAATATATCAAATGGGATAGTAATAGCTTTGTCAGTATTAGAATTTGTTTGTCGAATAAATTTAATAAGAAATTGGAATCTGTCTTTTTTCATTTTACTAATAATATGATAGTAGCTGGCTTTGAGAGCTTTTTGTTTAGAGGTTTCAGGTTTGATTTCTTTTCTAGAGTAAAAGTCATACAAATAAGATTTAAGAAAGTTGAAAATTTTTTAAAAAAATTTTGTTTAAAGTTGTGATTTGTTTTTTATATCATTAAAGATTTTAAATTAGAAGCCAATCAAATGTTGGATTTGCTTTAAATTTAGATTAATTGTTTGTAGTATTTGTTTGTGTTTGTGATTGTTGTTGTTAGTTTGGCTACTGTTGCTGTTGCAGTTATTCATTGAAATATAATTAATGTTGATGTGTTTGTTGTTGTTGTTGCTGATTATTGCTAGTAATTATATTGTTATCTACATTTATGTCATTTGTATTGCTAGTAGTATCTGTAGGTAAAGTTATAAAAGTAAGTTCAAATGCTAGTAGGTTATAAGATCTAATTAATTGTTGAAGTTTTTAAATAAATATTGAAGAGGAACTTGATTGTTGAATAGGTTGTTGGATTTTTGTACAAGTTTTATAATAAGGCTTGTTATTATATAGAATAACATTAAATGCCAAATAATGTTAATTGTTTATTTATTAGCAGACAATGGGTAAATTACATTTGGCACAAAGATGGTTGTGTGTAGTAGGTAAGAGGAATTCTGTAAAAGATGGTGAAACAAATTCAATGGAGTTTGCAATATTATTTGTAAAGATTTTTTATCTTTAGGTTTTCTGATAATAAAGATTATTTTATGTTGTTTATAAGTTTGGTTAGTTGTTAATATAAAGTGAGTATAGTATTTGCCACAGAAGCAAGTAATAATGGAGCTCAATTCTGGTGCTTTGAAGTAGTGAATACTTTTAATACTACCTCTAAGTTTAGTACTAATACAATTATTTGGTTGTTTGTTGCAAGGATGGAACTTGATGTATGTACTACATTCTTATAAATACCAATTTTGAAGCTTTTAGGACACTTTTAGTAAAATAGTCAAGATTAATAGTATCTGATACAGTTGTAGACAAGGTTAGCATTTTTTCTAAAAATACATTTCTAAGTATGTTTTTCAAAAAATTTAGTGTTGTAATTTGTGATAATAAAGATAACTAATATCATTTTAGAAATATGTTGTAGTGCTCATCAGTCTTTGAAGAAGATAAATGTTGATATCAGAAATATTGTATTAGATGTTTTTACAGTTTTATACATAACAGGCTTTACTGCCAGCCTATTTTTTCATTCTTCTCTAAGAGTGGCCTACTATATATAGAGAACATTAAGTTCTTAGAGGTGGCAGCTGCATTAATATAGACTGTAGAAGATCTTATTAAAAAGAAGCATTGATGTTTTCCTTCTAAAAGGTGAGAGTAGTATCATTAGATAGTTTATTTAGTTTTTTTTAAAGTAAAATAAATTTTTCCTTTTTTTTTGAGAAATAATAGTAGTGTTGTTAGTTGTTTTTCCAGTTTTATTCTAAAATATAAACAAGCTTACATCTTTTTTTAAGGAGATAAATATATTAGTATTTTGTATAAAAAGTGAGTTATTATATTGTGTTAGAATGAAAATTTTTAGGTGCTTTATTAGATAGTTTTCAGTTTTAGAATAATAGAATTGATTGTAATTAGTATGTATTTGTTTTAGTAATACTTTGTCTTGCATTTATAATTTAAAATGAGTAATAACTCTGGCAAGAGTATGAATGTCATTGGTAGTTTTAATTATTTTTTCTAAAGCATTTTTTTTTAATAATCCTACAAGTTTATTATTGTCATTTGCTGCTAATATAAAGGCTTGTAAGTAGCAGTAAAAGTAGTATATAAATTGGGCTGTACTACTTTCTATTTTGTTAAGACATACAAAGGCCTTTTCAGTGAAATTTGCTAGTATTTTAAAATCTTCTATGGGTGTTAGAATAGAAAAAGTTGCTGCTAATTTTTGTATAAAATAAAAAATATTAGTCTCTAAATGTAGATATACCTAATTTCTTTGTTGTAATTTAAGTACTAGATGAGTTTTAAAGGAATTGGTAAAGTAAAGTTTAAAAATATTTTCTAAGTTATGTTCTGTTGTGTTGAATAAGAGATCACAGTTTTTATTAAAACAGAAATGAATATAATAGAAAGCTGCTTTAAATGTTGCTTCTAAATGTTCTTTAAGTAAACTTAGAAAGTCAGAAATAGAGTATGATTCTGGTAAGATTTTTTTACATTTCTCAGTAAGTTTTTGTGATATTTATATTTTGATGTAATTGCTTGTTTTTTGTTAGTCAATTTTGTCAAATTGGACATTATATTTTTTAAAAAATGGTTTAAATCAGGTTTTATAAATTGTAAGATAAGGTTTAAGCAAAGGAATTCTAAAGTCCTTTTAATATTACATTTGTTGTCATTTTAAATTACAAATTCAAGTTAGTCTGAGCTATGTTGAATATCAAAGTTGAGAGTAAATTATAATAGTTTAATATTGAGTTTTTTCATAAATTCTTCAAAGTTAATAGTTATATATATATAATTTAGATAAAGGTATAGATAATTTAAATTTATAGCTACCTTGCATCTGCTAGTATATGAATAAAAAGAAATGAAATAATGAAAGTAAAGAATATACAGATAGTCAAGTTGGATAAAAAAGACATTAATAAATTTGAAAAGTAGCTCTTTAAGAGTATCATCAAGAGTTTTAAAAGAAATAGATTTGGATTTATCAAAATCTGGTCTTGAGTTGATAATATTATTTGTTAGAAACTTTGGTCTATTGTTTGTTATTTTGTTTAAAATATAATTAAAAAAAAAATTTACAAGAGGTTTATTGCTGATTTTGTTTTTATTAGTTTTATTAGGAATTATTTGTCTAGAAATAAAGTTCTTAAGATTAGATTTCAGAAAAGCAAATAATTGTAAAGCTAATAGTGTATTAAGTTTGTTGTATTGCTGTATAGTTGGTATAATAAGATAATTTTTGAATCAGTTAAAGTATTTGAAAGTATCATGTTTTTAAGTATTTATTTTTTGTATAAATTATTTATTTTTAGTATCTTTGTTTTTTTTGTCTGAACTTTTATTTTTATCAAAACTATTATCTATTGGTTTATTGTTATTTTTGGCCTTTATAAAAAGTTTGGCTAAAAATTTTTTGAAAAAAATATGTTTATCTTTTGCTGTTAATTGTAAGTATTTGATTTTATAATAAAGAGCATAATGTTTTCAATTCATAAGACTTGTAAATTTAGCTAACTTAAGTTTGAGTTTGTGAACACATTGAAAGTAAACTAAAAAACTGTCTACTTCAGTTTTGGATATAAGGGCTTTGGAATCTAATAAATGTTTGTTGTAAGTTACTATAATACAGTAAACATTTTTGGCTTTGCAAATAATTCATATATGTGCATAATATAAAAAGGCAATAAAGAATATTTGATTATTAGTGTTTTGTCTAATATTGTGATAGCATTAAAAAAGAAGTAAACAATGTTGTGTTTGGATTAAAAAAAATAATTATGTTACATTAGAAAGAGATTTGTAAAGTTTGGTATCAAGTTCAATTTTATTAGATTAGGTAATTCAGTTTTAATTGTAGAAATGGTATTAAGAATAAGTAGCAGAGCTAGATATTAGGAAGCAAACTATGTGTGATATTTTCTACAGAAAAATCTTGTAATAATAGGCTGAAT
Organism: Cetraspora pellucida; assembly: GCA_910591915.1. Classification (NCBI taxonomy): domain Eukaryota; kingdom Fungi; phylum Glomeromycota; class Glomeromycetes; order Diversisporales; family Gigasporaceae; genus Cetraspora; species Cetraspora pellucida. The sequence continues at coordinate 1,180 of CAJVQA010005504.1, read as the reverse complement.
AGAGTTGAAAAAGAAGTAATAACAATTGTAAATATTGCATGATGTAAAGTTGAAGTTAGCAAAAAGAATTTTGAAGCCTTTACAGTTTTTTCTAAAATTACTATAGTTCAATTACTATATTTATTTCAAAGAACATAATGGTTGAAAGAGTCTGGTTTAACAATAATAATGTTAAGCTTTTGTATAACTATCCTAATATATTGTTTGTATTGGTATTAGATGATTATTAAATCAGATATAACAATCTAATTTTCAGATAGAATTTTAGATTTAAAAGCTTTGCAAATAAGCTAAAGAGGATATAAGAAGTGTAGTGTTTTTAGAAAGACTAGTTAAATTTTTAGAAAATTTTAATAGGCACTAAAAAGTTAATTTTTTGGGCCAGCCTAATGAATTTTTCTAAATTTACCAATAAAAAAATCTACAAATACAGGTTTTAGTTTTTGTTATTTTTTAATATATTAGTAAGTTTTAGTTTGTTTGCAATAAAATATATATCAAAATGATCAAAACAGAAAGCTTGTTATTTTTTTAATAGGTAATAAGATATGCTTAATTAGTAAAAGAGTAAAAACCAAAATTTTGGTTTTTTTGATGTTTTTTTAGTTGTCAAGTATTGTAGAGACTTGAAACAAAACTATCTAAAAAAAGAAAAGTGTTCTAAACAACTTTATTTAGAGGTGCAAGTAAGGTTTACTTAATAAAATATTAAGAAATAATTAAATGTTGTTTAGCAAAATTTGGTACAAATAATCTATAGAGAGAGTTACAGAATTGGTTTACCAAATTTATTAATATACATATGTATATTAAATAAAAAACTATAAAAGTCTAGTAAATTATAATAAAAGAAATTATCATATTGTATTATTCCAAAAAGCTGATATACCATCTGCAGATTCTTTTGCATCATTATCATCAAGCATAGAATTAGAATCATTTTTTCAATATTATTTGAACTAAGTTAGCTTAAACTATTTAAAAGTGATTGAACATATATATTAATGCTGTTTTTAATAAGGTTTTCTTCAATCTATCCTAGCTAGAAAATAATTTAAAACAATTATCTATAGCAATTATTAGAAAATAGAAGGTGTAATGTCACATTAAGTATCTTTTTTAGCAATACAAATATAGTTTAGAAATCTTTATTTTAAGAATTTTTTTTCTGTAATTAAAT
>CAJVQA010005503.1:0-16069 GCA_910591915.1 Cetraspora pellucida | reverse complement strand
TAATTGTCTGAGCTTTTATTCTTGCATATAATTTTCTTTTTATTTGTACTAATACAAATAGTAGAAATGTATATACTACACATATGTTACTATTTTATAAATTACTTAATAAAGATACAAACAAGACTTCACTTTAAAAAAAAAAAATAATAAATTTATTATAAGTTTTGTCAAATATTAATTTGTTATTCAGAAATTGCTTGATAAATAGTAAAACCATTTATCAATTAATAAAAGTTATATCATTTGTTAGGCATCTTTATTGTTAATTTTACTGTTAAATCTTTTAAACATGATATTCATAATTAAAGGTTTAGTACTAGTATTAGAAAGTTATTAAGTTTAATTTTTCATTAAATTTAACAAGTATGATTAGTTTTAAAAGATTCAACAGTACACATTACTTTAGATTATTAATAATTTTTTTTTTATTAGTAAAAAAAATTAAAAATGTTAATATAATGAGATATACTAATATTTTATATTAAATTTTTTTAAAAAATGTTAACCTAAAAAGAGTTTACTTATATTTAGATATTAATATAACTAGAGTTATATATATTTGTAATAATAGTAATAATAATAATTTTATATTAATATAATTAAATATTAGGCTATAGTTTTAGAAACAATACCAGAAAATCATTTTTTATTAGCTTGTGAAAGTAAAAATTTTGTATTAAATTTATAATAATATTGAATATAGTAGTAAAGATGAAATTAGTATATCTAGTTTTTAAAGAATTTGAAAAAAATATCTTTTAGTAATAAAATTTATAAGAGCTTAAAGTGATCTATATACATTAAATAAATTTATAACAGCTTGAAGTAATTTATATACATTAAATAAATTTATATAATTTAGTGCAAAATATTGGTCAATTATTGAAACTGAGCAAAAATTATAAGAATAACAAAATTACACAACTTGGACTCAATTAAAATGTAAAAATTATAAGTAATGTATTGATTAAAAGTTAACAAATATAATGTAATAGCTTTTTAAGAAATATAGTTTATATTATTAAACTTTCTTAAACTTTTTAAAATTTTAATTATATTTATTAATTATTATTGATCAAATTTTCATATTACTAAAGAAAAAAATTATATTTGGTATAAAATTTAAAAAATAACAATTTTTTAATACTTTACCAAATAACAAATAATTAAAAAAAGTAAACTATAAATCTGAAAGAAAAGCTTCAGATTTACTATTTTTATAGTTTATATTTTTAATATTACTTAAATTGAAAAACAAGATTTATTTAAAATTATATAAATTTTTTTTAATAACTATTTCTTAAATTGTAATATAGACAAATTTGATTACATTAATTTTTTTAAAATTAATTTTTATAATAAAATTTTAACAATTAATTTTAGCAATATACTTTCTAAGTAAAAAATATTTTAAAAATTTACTTATAAACTTTATTAAGAAACTTTTTTAACTTTATTAAAAAACTTTTAATTAATTAAAATTTAAAGATAGTATAATATTAAGGTTTAATATTAAAATATTTTTTAGATTTTCTAAAATTTTATATCTAATTGAAGCTAAAAAAAATTTTTGTTCTTAAGACAAATAATAATTTTTATATATAAATTACTAAACTTGTAATAATTAAAATGTAATCTTAAAATTTTTTATTAAAAACTATAGGTTTAAAATTAATATTTAAAAAGTTTATCATAAATAAACTAAAAATTTTTTTTACTAAAAATTTTTTAAAATTGTATATTGTTGGTCTATAAGTAACCTATTTTTTTTTTATAATTTAAAAATTAATATTGCAAAAACTAATTCTTATTTTTAAATATTATTATACCAAATTCTATTTATATATTTTAACATTTTAAAAAAATAGATCAGAGCTAAAAAAAATACAAAAACACAGACAAATTTGTCTGCATTATCCTAGAATCTAAAAGATAATAAATAATTTGAACTATACTTATTCAACAATATAATTTAGTTTTTTTGGTATTAAGATAAAGTCTTGCTCTTATCTTTATTTGTAATTATTAAGCAGTAACTACATAAAGTTACTAGATACAAAAAGAAGTTCTATATATGCTATAGCTAAGACAAATACTTACAGTCAGAGCTAACTATTAAACTACTAATTATTAAACTATAACTCTAAGTAATATAAATGCTACATGTACAGAATCAACTTTTTTCATCATTTCTTAATTTCAAAAATAAAAAAAATTAAAATATAAGAATAACAAAAAAACAGGCTAGCAAACACCTTTTAAATAACTAACAAAAAAGCTATATCAAAAGAAAATATATATAGTATAGCAAAGTTTAGAAAAGAAAGAAAGCTGTACTAAGATATTAACAAGAAACAACAATATTTTCAATAAGAAAAATAGAATTTTAGAGGAATTGCAATTACTTTGAAAAAATAGAAAACAAAATACATAATAATTGTAACAACAACAAACAACAACAAACAAATAAGACTTATTATCTAATTAGAAAACAGCAAGCATCATTATAGAATTAGTAACATAGTACTAACAAAATACTAATAAATATAATAAAAAGTTTAATTATAGATACTAATTAGCTAAAAAAGGAAGGCCTTAATCCAATCTATTAGAATATAAACTAATAGATAAAAATTGTAATGCAGATATTATATTTTATATTAGAGAAATAGGAAATAAAAATTAAAAATATATAGACTGTAAAATTTAGACCAAGTTCTCAAAACTTCTATACAAAACTTAAATAATATAGAACATATTGCTAAAGATTTAGCAATATACAACTAAAACATATCACACCTTATGACATGCTAGTATATGATCAAATATTAGAAACTTTAAGATTAGCAAAAATAAGCTAACTTAAAGAAAAGATAATTGATGAATAGACAGAAAAGTTCAGTCAATAAACTTTAATTCAAACTCTTTTGAATATAACTTAAATATAAACAAAGAAGTAACATAGTAAGAAAAAAAAAAGACAAATAATGAGCAAGAACTGGTAATACTAGAAGAACAAATGAAAGGTCTCAGCATTACTATATCACATCACCAAACAAGCCAAACTGCTAGTGACCTAAAATACTAAAAGTAATGTATTACAAAAAATAGAGAAAAGTAGTAAAAACACAGATATTGAATTAGAAAAACAAGAAGAAAAATCAACTAATAAAGAAACTAGTTTTTCATTTTTTGCAAGTATAATTAAGTATAGCCAATAGTCTTTAAAAAACAGAATATGCACTAAGAACAGGTCTTTTAAAACAAATATGCCAACATATGCTTTGTTAGATGAATCTAAAGAAGAAAGAGTAAAGTATATTCAGTGAATCTTAGAAAATAACTATCATATTAAAACAATAAAAAAAGTATTCAAAAATAAAAACAATTAGATAGAAATAGATTTTGATTGTGAATATAGCAGAGATGTAGTAATAAACAAAATTAGAAAAAAGAAGATAAATGGCTTAAACTTATTTCAGAAGAGGATAAAAGTAGAAGTCAAAAAACAGAATAGTAAGAGAAACACAATACTAAAAAAAGAAAAATATATATATAAAACAAACAAGAAAGAATGAAGAATTAAAAAGAACAAAAATAGTAAAAAAACAAGAAAAAAAAGAAAGACAAAAAACTTTACAAAGAAAAGCATTATAATAGAAAATTTTAAAAAAGAAAAAGAAGAAAAGAAGCTGCATGAGAAAAAATAGTTAACTATATGGGATCTATCACCAAACATTAATAATAAAAAAATAAAATATATGTGCAGAAAATTCAAAAACTTGAACATTATATGAATTAAGAGATCACTATAAAAGGAATTGGCAGTAATAGTAGCAAGCTTAGAGAAAAAAGAAAATTTTTTCATAGATATTACCACTTGCCAATAACAAATTAACATGTATAACAAATAGGAATAAAGATTATAACCAAAAAGATAAACAAGAACAATATACAGCTAAATTGTTAAATATTCTAAGAGAAGCCTCAAAAGTGCTTCTGTTACAATGCCTAAAAAACAAAGATGCAAAAGCAGTACACATTCCATGCAACAAAAATAGAAACCAAAAACAATTTGCAATAATTATCTTTGCAAATGCTCTAGCAGCAGAAAAAGCCCAAACAATACCAATATAGACAATAATCATCAAGTAAGTTGTAAAAATCCTAGAAAAATGAAAGTACAAAAAAGAGATAAGTCAAAGAGAAAAAAACAAGAAAGATTGAAAGTATATAGTAAAAGACAAGAGGTATTAAGAATCAGAAACATGATGCAAGAAAAACCAAGTAAAAGATATAGTAAAATAGGTCTGAACCCTAAAATACAAAATATAAAAAATGGTTAGAAAACATAAATACCAATATAGAAGTAAAAGAAGATGCTCTAAAAAAAAAGAAAACCAAAACAGTCCTACAAGATTAAGTAAAAACAGTACAAGTAGAAGATGTTTTGTGTCAAATTTTGAACAGACTAGACAGAATTAAGAAATGCAGCTAAATACAAAAAGTGGCTTAGCTGATTGGTTCTAAACATATCACAGTTGAATTAATAAATATAGACAAAAAATTAAAGAGTTTTTTGTGAATTGAAAAAAAAATATTTAAAGAAAAAAAAGAAGTAGAGACTCTTGTCATAAAGAAGAAATATGCAGTAGAGAGAAAAAAGAATTTAAAAATACAGAAACAAAATAAAGATCACTAAAAGAAACATGAAAAAAGAGTAAAAATGAAATAAAACTAGCATGTTACAATATGAATAAAATCAAGACCAAAAGTTGGAAATTGGAAAATCTGTTTAGCTAAACAAAAAAAGAAGAAATTGCAATATTAGAAATTATAGAAATAAATCTTACAGAAAGAGAAAAAAAATTTCTGACATATACTATATAACAGACAAAAGATATATAAGATTCTGAACAAATATAATAGAAAATAAAAAAAAAGTTTGGGCATTAGAATTCTAATAAATAAACAATAAGAAAAGCATATAAATGCAGTTAAAAAAAATAAGTAAAGATATAATATAAATAACACTATATTTAAATAATTGAAGTTAATAGTAATTATAGTCTATATACTACCAAATAATAATGCAGTGAAGAAAAACATTTAGCAAAAAATCATAGAAATAGTTTCAAAGAGAAAAAGGCAAATGCAAATTATTGTAATATATAATTTTAATTACACAGTAGATAATATTTTAGACAAACAACATCTATAAACAATAAACTAAAAAAGCTGTCAATCTTCAATTAGTTGAAAAAACAAGACTTTAGAAATACATATAGTAATATAAATTCAATAAGTTAACAATATACATGGTCTAATGACAAGCAGCAACAAGAATTAACTATATATAGATATTAGAAGAATTAGTCTCAGGTTTACAAAAGCAGAAATTGAAGAAATAGAAAAAATTACAGAAGATGACCACAAAATAGTAATGGCAAAGATATGAAACAAGCATATAATAGCATAAAAAAGCAAAGCAAAGATTAAAAAGAAAAGACAATCAAGAATAGTATACTTATATAATCAAGCAAAATTAGAAGATTGGAAAAATTAAGCACAAGAGTTGCAAAACTGATTAGAAATAAAGAAGGTGTTAAAAAATATATACAAGAAAGAACAAGATAAAAAGAAAAGAGCAAAAAAGATAAATAATATATGAGATATAATAGAAAAAGCAATCATTACATAGCAAATAAACATATATCTAAGAAAAAAGTATACAAACAGAAAAAGAAGTCAAAGAGAACAATAGTAAGAAGAAAGTATTATTAAGTTTCAAAAATTAATCAAATATACAAAAACAAGAAAAACCTAAACAGTAACAGAGATAGAAAGAAGTAAAGTAAATGAACAATTTAAATATTAGGTCAAATGCATGAATAGAAGATATAAAGTGTTGAAAAAAGCTATTATTAGAAAGAAAAAAGAATGATTGAAAATTAATACAAAGAAACAAATAGAAGAAAACATAAATAAAAAATATAAAATAATTAAAACAGACTAGAAAAAGATGATAACTAGTCTTCTAAATAAGTCTTATAGAAAATAGTACTTGACAAATTTACCAAACAAGTAGAAAAAAAAACAAATCTGCTGACAGATTCAGAAAATATTAGAATAGAAGTAGTAAAACATTACAAGAAGCAATTTAGAAAAAGAAATACTAAATTAGAAGAAATATTAAAAAAGTAAAAAGATATATATAAATTATAAGAAAACATCAAAAAGAAATAGTATATAGAAGTTAAAACAAAAATTAAAGAAAAAGAATAAGAAAAGATACTAAAAGAATTAAAAATAGAAATAGCTTTAGACATATCAGATATAAGTTATATTCTGATAAAATAACTAGAAAAGAAAACACAAAAAGTATTTAGAGGCTTTGCAGACCTTTATTTGTAAGTAGAAGAGATACCAACCAAATAGAAAATAGTGCAGATATACCTAATACCAAAAAATGTTGAGTAGAGATATAGTTTAACAATATTTGACTAATAGCATTAATAGAAACTTTTAGGAAAGTTGTAACAAAAGTAATAACAAAAAGGCTTGCCAAAGTGTTTATAGAAAAAGAAATACTTAAAAGTTCAAACTATGCAAGCCTTTTAGGCAACTTGACAAAACAGCCAGTATACATTCTCAACAAGGTAATGAAAAAAGCAAAAGAGGTCTATTTGAGAGTTTAGAATTAGTACTACAAAGAGTTAAAGTACCTAAGAGAACAATAAAATACATCTTAAATCTGTTTTATAATAAACAACTTAAAATTATTACAGCTCATAGCCTAATAGAAGAAATAATAGCAGAAGATGATATTGATCAAGTCAAAGTAATATCTTTATTAATATGGTGGCTTTTTTATGATCCATTATTAAAGAGAATACAAGAAGATAAAAACTTAGTTTATACAATAAAGCAGCTGATTAAAAGAAACATGCAATGCAGTAATAACAGAAAGTATTACCAAATAGCTATTGTATATGTGATGTTACAATGTGGTTAGCAAATAGTAAAGAATAGCTAATGGAAATTTTAAAGATAGCAAAAGAATTCTTTACAATAAATGATATAGAGATAAATAGATTCAAATTAAAGCTGCTAATAATAAATACAAAAATAAATAAAGAAAAAAAGAAGTAATCTTTAAAAAAAACAAGATAATAGAAGAAACAAAGAACAAAAAAGTTTGCTTATGAAAAATATGCCTAAATCATAGAATAAGTAAAGTGTTAGTAAAAAAAAAAAAGCTAAAAGAAAATTAGTTAAACAATATAGTAATAATACTAAAATTAAGTTATATGCTGCAATTAACAAACATGCCAAAAAGAAGTATAATTAATTACACCAACCAATAATAAGTCTGGTGAAACAAAAGAGCAATCTGCAAAGAACATTAAAAAACTGCATAATGGAATACAAAGTTATTGAAAACTATAAAATATTATAACAAAAATTATTAATAAAGCAAATAAGTAGCCTATTAGCAAGACTAAACAGATTAAACAGTTTTGAATAATTAACAAAATTGAAAATAATTAAGATTGTCAGAAAGCAGGTATAACAAAAGATATATAGAAAATAGAAAAAATGCTAGAAGACATAAAAACTTGGAAAAGTAACTTAGTTTGCCTAATATTATTACAAGCAAGAAAGCTTAATATTAATATAAAAACAGAAGATACTTTATAAACAATACTTGAATATAAACCAAAGTAAAAGAACTCATAGATATATGGTTATAGAAAAAAAATAGAACCAGAATAAATAAAGCAGATCTAATATATCTAAATTAGCTGCTTGATACAAGATAAGAGAAATTAATTATATGACAATAGCTAAAAAGTTTTGAGTAAGAGAAAAAAAGCAAAGTAATTTAAAGTTATAGAACTAGAAGTGCTTAGTAAACCAGAAAGCAGAAAAGTTAAGACATTTTAAAACAAATAGACAAAACATCCAAGCAATACAAATAAAATAAAAGTATATTTTAGAAACAAAAGAAGAAATGAATAGGTAGTGCATAGTACACAAAATCATTAACAGTTTGGAAAAATAGTTAAAAAGAAAAGAAAAAATATTAATAAAACATTAGCAAATGCAAAGTAAAGAAAGTAAACTAGCTGTTGAAATCAACAGATGCAAAGGTTTTATAAAAAAAGAAGAATATTTAGAAAATAGCTGTTAGTAATAGATAAGAATAAATAACAAAATCAATATAATCCAGACATATTAATAGAAAAAGGCAGCAACAAGATCAAGATAGCAATAGACCAAATAACAGAAACAATAAAGACAAACAAACTAGGAATTAGAGAATAGAAACTTAAAGAAATAAAAATAATAGAAAAGCTAGAAGTAAAAGTAAACAGATGACAAAATTTAAAAGAGAACATTAGTCAAGATATAATAGAAGTTTTAAAAAGAAACATAATGAGAAACAAGAACAAATATATAATATATACAGATGAAACAGCAAACATAAAAACTAAAAAAGATACAAGAATTAAAAATAGTATAAATATAGAATAAGTGCAAACAGATAAAATACAAGAATGGCCAAAAGAGAAGTTAGCACTCAGTTTAAAAGGATGCCAAACATCAATAATAGCATAGTTACTAGTAATATAGACAGCAATTTTAACAGTATCAAAGAAAAAGTGAATAAAAATATATACAAATAGTAATGCTACAATAAGAAACATTGGTAGAGATTTAAAACAAGCAGACAGAAATAAAATTCTTAAGAAGAAGAATGCAATATAGATGATGAAAATTAGAGATCTTATTATGAAAAAAAACATTCAGATAAAGTTTTTTAAAATTAAAAGCCATAGTAAGAATAGATAAAATGATAAAGCTGATAGTTTAGTAAAAAAAAATGCAACAAGTAAAAGAATAATATAAGTTGAAGAAGTCAGTTGTGAAGAGATAGAGTATTGTCTAAAGTGAAAAAATAAATATACTAATATACTAACAAGATTGCTTTGCAAGTTAATAATAAATGCAAGATTAGAAACAAAAAAAAAGAAATGAAATCAATTAAAGAACTAGAACCAGAATCAGAAGTTATAATTTATAATTAAATATATATTTGGAAAAGACTAAAGACAACTAAAAGAATGCACTGCATAACAAGAAGAAGTAGTGCCAGAAAAAGTACTTTTATAAAGTATATAATAGATAAAGTTTTAATATTAAAAGAACTTAACAGAAGAAGACCAAATGTATATACAACAATGGAATACCAAATGTGCTAAAATAAATCAAAAGAAATACAGACACTCTTGGTAACATGTAAAGGATAAAAGAATCTTTAGAAAAGAATCCAAAAAATAATATCAGAAATTATACCTGCATATAGATTAAGTTTAGACAAACAATAGTACTTGTACAATGAAGTATAATCATATATACAAAACCTATTAAAGTATGATATTTATTGCACAAAACCAACCCTTCCTTAATCTGCAAAGTCTAAAAGTTTTAATAAACTAAAATAATTCATTTTATTAATAATTATAATTTTATTTATATTTAATTAGAATGATGATTCAAATTGCTATTAAACAATTTATCTATTCACTTTGTTTATCAATTTTTTTTATTGACTTCTAAAAAGAATCAATTTTTAAAATCTTTAAATTATTTTAAACATGCTTCTTTACTAATTAATATTTAAATTTATCTAATACTGGCTCTAGATTAAAGATAATAAGAGCCCTGTTCAGTTTGTTTTATAAAGTTTTAAACTTAGTTTTAAAACTTAGTCTTAATATGAACTTATTTTTTATTGCTTATATATGTATATGCACCTTTGTCTTATTTAGTATATAAACAAAAATTCTATATTAAAAAAAAACATAAACTGTTTGAAACTTAGAGTAGCTATTTAAAACTTTATTTGATCTACAATTTTTGAACTAAAATTAGACTGCTGATTAAAAAATAGTTTCAAGATCAGTATTTGAAATTTGTGCTCTTAAAGTTCTTATAAGAATACTATTATAGATCTGTGCAATCTAATTTTTTACTGTTCACTTATAAAATTTTTTTTTGAGAACAGTAAAATAATAATAGTGTTTTTACAAATATATAGTAAATAGCTATATAGCATTAATATACTAAGACAGAAAATGAATATAACAGATTGCAATATAATATTAATTCTAATATAAAGTATTTGTATTAAATTTGATAAATTAGATACTATTTTAAAGATATTTATTTGCTAATAGTATAATTAATTCATAATTATTTTAATCATTATATTTAGATTTTTTTGTATCAAGTTTTTGTAAACATAAAACAATAGTTTAAGAATACCAATTATTATTATATTATTTTCATAAGAACAGTATTTGAGTTTGAAACTTCAAACACTGTTCAGAACCTAACCATTTTATCTCTACTTTAAACTTATAATTGACCTGTAAAAAAAATATATGTAAGAGTTTTTGAATAAAAAAAAATAGGCTATTATACAACTGCTCTTAATTGAGTTATAGTACTTAAGTTAAAAACATATGAGTCAGTCTGTATTATTATAAGACTTTATAACTTTTAAATTATATTCTTAAATAGATGCTTTACTCACAGCAGAATTTTTTTGTATTAGTGAGTATTAAAGTGATTAAATATTGCTTTTTGAATTTAATAAATTGTTTCTGAAGCTTCATAGCAGTTTATACTGAGCATATAAATAAAATAATATTGATATGTAAGCTCTTATACACTTTATGCTTGTGAAAAGTATCAGACTTTCTTAAAATAGAGTATTAGTTTTAGGTAAGAATAGTTACATAGTTATAGTAAATCATCCAGATAAACAGGATAATTTATTAATTCCTAGATATAAATTTTTTTAACAAATACAATTTCCAGTTATTGTTCATAACATCTAGCAAAACAATATATGTTTGTAAAATTTTTGAGTAATTTTTATTGGTCAGCTATTTTTGATCTAACAAAGATCAGATGATCCATTTCTGACTAAAATATAATTTTGTATAACTTAAATTTTTAATACATAATATCTCAAAATTTTATTAATTAATAAGTAGTTGTGCAATATTGTTATACAAAACCAGGAACAGAAGAAATCTACATAGTGTGAGCTCTGAAATTAGTTATATATTATTATGGTCACATATGACTAATTGTAAAATTAGGTCCTACTTCCCACCTTAGTGATTAGTCATATAAAAAGTAGAGATATATTACTTTTCTTACTTTTATTACTTTTGTTACATTTCTACTTTTATTACTTTAAGTAGATTGATAGCATATTGTAAATTTGAATATTTTTTAGAATAGAAAAGAAAAGAGTTTTAATAATTATATAGTGTAAATAGATAATATAGAGAATATATTTTTTTTTTTTTGCTTTTGCTAAGGCTATAATTATTAATAGCTACTGCCTTTATTGTATTTTTAATTATAGTTACATAACTTGTACAAGGTGAGTGTACAACTAGCTACTTATATAACTTTTGGTTTTCTAATTTAAGTAGTTCGCCCACATAGCAGATTCTACACTAGTTGCTATACTTGCAATCTACTAGGAGATTACCTATTTTAAACACTCTAATCCTTATATTACACAAACAGATAGTGCACAAGTTCCTGTACACCTATATTAGATATCATCTAATCTAACTTTAATCTCCCTTTCTGTATATCTGTCAAGCTGTTACACATTTCAGAGTACTTCATCTAACTGTAAGACTGAAAGATGCTCTCTGCTAACTAACTACCCACATTTAGTTCTTATTAACAGGGCTTGCCCTTGCAGAATTTACCCAGACCCTAGCACTAACTTAACAACATATCTCTAGTATTTATAGTATATATCTGTTCCTAACTCCAGACTTCCAATCCAGATAACTCAGTAGAACTATAACCTGTCCCTGGTATCTCAGAGTTTGCCACCCAAGGTTCTTTTACTTTAGTTTGAGACTTCCAGCAGCCTGGTTGATGGTACCTCTTATTTGAGGTTCTTGCTTGCCTGATTTTTTCTACATTGGTATCTATTTTCTAGATCTAGCCTTTATAGTGATACTGTTAAAGATCTGTGCTATCTCTCTACTCAGGTCTTCCCAAGTGAACTTCAGCATTCCAATTCACAGATTTATACAGTTACAAGAACTTATTTTGGATTTGCATCACTTGATGCCAGTTTGAATTTTTTTGTGTAACTTTAACATTGTGCAGATGCCCTAAAACCTGCCAGTCATGCTGGTGCAATTGTATTACAGGTATCTTATTCTAACTGATTAACAAAATGCCATTACTATAATACTATTTATATATTATATAGAAGATTATCCAAATTTTTACCATTAATATGTTTTCAACTCACTATCTATCACTTGGAGGGTTGACAATTTATCTACTTCACTAAGTCACCACACCTACTATGTAGAGGAAATTAAACTCAAATATAAACAATAGTTTTATTATAAATAAATGACTTTTTGCCCAGAGAGAAAGTAACAAGTATGAAGTAATACTTTCAAGTAAATACATTTTTGCAATATATAAAAATATGTTTCTAACCCATATTACAAATGAACTATAGCCCAATGCAAACTAATAAACTATTGTTAAAACTATTATTATTTATATTGTTCACCTTTTTATAATTTCTAAACTGCATTTTGATCATTTTCTATAAGTTATATGACCAAGTTGTTAATGCAAAAGAAGGATCCAAACCTGATTCAATATATCATAACTTTAGGTTAAAGAAATAAAGAGAAGACAAGAGAAGGCAAGGGTTAATAAAGAATAAGTTAAAGAAAGGACTTAGAAGAGAAGAGTATTACTTATTTACAAATAAACCACTTAGCCAAATCTATTATACCTATTTTAAATTGACTACTATAGGTTATATGTGGATTGAAAGGAATTAGTGACAGACTTGTTGAATTACTGAACAACAATAAACACTATTTCAGACACAGAAACCATATTCTTTATTGCAATCCATTCCTGATATAAGAAAATAACTCTTTATAAAAGAAGTTGCAATCTAAATATTGGTTTGAATTTTAGCAGTTTTGATTAGAAATAGTCTGGTTGGTCATAGTCAGTTATTAGTCAGTTATTGTTGGTTATTGACTTATAACTGACTAACCACAGTTATTTGACTGGTTGACAAAACTTTTCTGTCCATTCAAGTTTTAATCTGATCTTTGTGCATATTTAATCAGTATTAGTATCAGTATGTATAATGAACTATTATAACAATTACTATATATATTATGTAATTGATAATAATTTTAAATATATTAATTATTAATATAAGCCACAAAGATGACATGTTTGAGTTTTTTGATAGTTACACTGGAAAAGTCCAGTATGATGATTATTACTATAGCTAAGTTCTTAATAAATTATAAAGTAAAACTTAAGATAAAACAAGATATTATAATGCAAAATAGTAATTCATATATGATCATCATAATTACTGACTTATTCTTAAACATAGTTTATTGCACTTCTAAATTATGAGAATCATGTCATCAGTATAAGTGTCATCTTTAAATTTATTAATACATATTATTTTAGTTATATAATATATAATTATTAGATAGAAAGCATCCAATAAACTATTTATTTATAAATATTAGAACATGTAAGCAAATGCTGTAATTAGTTGTTATTATAATGAATTACAACAAATAATGTCATAATTCATTATAATTACAACCAATTATGGCATTACACTCATCTTTAATATAATTAATACCAAGAAAAAATAATTTGAACTTATTATTTTCAAATTGTTCATTATTATATAATATAATAACAAACATTGTAATGAATCAATTAACATCGCTAAAACAGTATCAGTCAGGATTTTAACCAATTAGTCACAAACCTTTGATTGACTGATATTAGTTACAGTTATGACTGATCATAACTGTAACTAGTTTCAATACTCTGCAAAAAACATTAAAAATCTATAAGACATATCTGTATTTAGAAATGATTGACAAATTCTTTCGATTAAGTCTTTGATGATTATTGATTATCATTTTATCTGCCTGATAAAAAATTTGATAAAAAAAAATAAAAATTACAAAATATTTAGCATTAAGGCCTTTAAATTTATATTGGATCACTAATTTTTGTGCCAAAAAAATTATTTTTACTATTGTTTGTTATTGTTCTTTAATTTTAAAGATGTATATGCTTATTTATAAGTTTTTTTTTTTTTACTGAACTATGAATAAGTCATGCAGACCAATTATCTTAATACTTTGCCTATAGAAACATAGTACCTACCTTTCAAAGTATTGTTTGGGTGCTACACAAGGTCATGATGAAAGATAACTAATTATATGTTAAGAATTGCATACATTATTTCACTCTTAAGTAAGTTTTTGGTACAAAAATCATAAAATAAAGTTACAAGAATTGATCATCCAATCAGATCCAAGATTTTGTACTTCCATATTTGAATTACTTATAAACTATAAGTAGTTGCACAATGTTGTTATGCAAAATCAGAAATAGGAGAAATCTATGTAGACATCATTTCATTCAAAGAAAACTATATTCTTCATTACAATCTATTCATGGTATAAGAAAATGACTCTTTATAAAAAAAAGTTAATAGTATTTGCAATTTGAATATTGATTTGAATTTTAATAACTAAGCCTAAAAACCTATTGTTACGGTTTTATAGTTGAGTTCAGAGATGAGAGAAATATAATGAATTATCACTTAAAAAACAATTATGCCATGTAACATTTCTCAAAAATATAGAGGCAGTTTTTTGATTTGGCACAAGGTTGAGGTGATCAATGAGAAGTGTTACAAGATAAGTATTATTAGGAAAAATTCTACTTCTTTTATAATGAATTAACTGTAAGAAGAGCCTGCACAAGATCACAACTCTTTTCATTATTCTTAATGCTTTTCAACCATTTTTGTTCTAACCTTTACTCCTTCTACACAGTCTTTCATTACTTTAACATTTTTATAGCTTTTATAGAACTAATGAAAAATGTTTTAGTTTCACTATCCCGAGGCCAGAACCCATCATATTGTCTTCAATCGCATCTTTTTTGACATCACCTCATGTCTAATCCAAGTAGAATAGGTGAAATCAACATTCATTCCCAGCATGAACAGGTTGGTCCAGGTCAATCTTTTTTTATTTAGAGGGGATGGTGAGATTACCATGGAGGCTTGTGTACTGTTATATGGCTTTCTTGAAGCCAGACACACATGTTTCAAATGAATTGTCATGGGCACCTCTAATTAGGTAAGTATGCTATAATAACATCTATTTCGCAAGTTCTATAAAATATTGGTTTTACTTCTGACTAGAAATGGAAAAATCAAAGTTTTTTGAATCTACTGCATAGCCTGCACAACCTTAGTTCCTAAAGCCTTTTACTTATTAGGTTTCACATTTATATATAAAACATCTACTTAATATGTATAAAGTTGAGCTTTCATCATTTTTAATTAATGCTTCAAGGTTAGTTTTAAATGTTAGCTTTTGTTGTTTTGCATTTTTTTCCATTTTTTCTTTGCATATTAGTAAATTGATAATTTTGGTCAAATTTGCAGATTATTTGATCAGATCTAGAACAAAACAACTTTAAATATGGTCAAATGATCTGCATGTTTGACCAGAATTATGAATGATGGATTCCATTAATCAGGTGATGCAGATCCGTTTTTTTTTCAATTGGTAATTTAAACCTGGATTATAAAGCTGACCAGAATTATGAAAATTGCACTGCGCAGCCTCAAAAAATGCCTGTGCAGTGTTCCATCTCTACCTCTGATAATATTAATGAAGTCAATGTCTGACTGCTATATAGTTGAATCACTCAGTTCTGATGAATCTGACCCAAATTTCTGGGGCTCTGCAAAAATCTACGAAACATATCTGTATTTAGAAATGATCGACAAGTTCTTTTGATTAAGTCTTTAATGATCAGTGATTATCATTTTATCAGCCCGATAAAAAATTCGATGAAAAAAAATGAAAATTACCAAATATTTAGCATTGAGGCCTTTAAATTTATATTGGGA
>CAJVQA010005502.1:0-16070 GCA_910591915.1 Cetraspora pellucida | reverse complement strand
AAAATTCTCTGTAATCTGTATAGTATTAAGAATTCTAATAAAGTACTAGCATGACTGCTTAAGTTAAAAAAAAAAAAAAAAAAAAAAAAGTATAAATTATAGTTAATTGAATTTAATTTTTAAAAAATTTTTAGAAATTAAGTTTGCTAAACTTTAGACTACAAACCTTTTTTAAAATATTTTATATTTAAATCTAAACTTGTTTATAAACTTCAAACTGAACTTGAATCAAATTTATTATCATGCTTATGTTTGGTTTAAGTTTAAGAATTGTAAATTTGAGTTTAGGTTTAGGCTTGAAATTATAAAATTTACTGTTCAAGTTCAGTTCAAGTTCAGATTTGACCTGAACCAAACTGAACTTGAACTGAATATAAGCACTCTAAGCCAAAGTAATATTCTAACCAGTGCAGTAAATACATTTAAAAAAGTAGTCAAAAGATATTAAGTCAAAATTTAAGTCAATTTTGTATAAATATATATAAAAGAATCTTAATAAAAATAATTAACAAATCTTCTGTAGTGGTTCATAGAATCACATTACCAAAATAGTTGTTAATAAAAGTCAAAAAACCAAAGAGGTCATCTTAACACCAAAATAATAATAATAATAATAATCAACAAAACTGTCTAAGTTAAAAAAAAAAACAATAATAAAATTTTAATTTACTTCTATACCTATTTTTAAAAAATATTAATAATTTATTTAAATTTTTGTTTCAAACTTACTCATCTTTTATGCTCATTCATTTTTTTCAATTCTAATTGTTAACACAACCCAATATTATACATTTACATTTATATAAAAAACAAATTTATCAAACACATGTTCTCAAATTTTTTTTATAAAGAATATGTTTAAAATAACAGATATTCTCAAATCTAAAGGTATATTTTATGAAAACATAAAACATAAAAACATCAGATTTCCAATTTTAAAAGTAAAGTTTTGAATAAGGCCCTGGGTATTGTAAACAGTGGCAAATAGTATATATGAACAAAAAAAAGTACGGATTTCTAAACGGATAATACGAATTGCAATCAACGGATCACATACACTCCTAACATCTATAAAGCACTCAGTATCTAATAACTTGTATTCTAGAATTATTATTTAGCAATATTAAAATCATTGAATTGACATAATATTTTTTATTACAAATCAATTTACATTTTTTAAATAGACTATAAAAAAAGAATTGTTTAATATTAAACTTCAATAAATTCAAATATACAAAACAAATGAATGGATAAATTAATATATAAACCAATATTGTAACGTATTCATGAAATATATATAATACCTCAAAACGAGAAAATAATCATTACAAGATTATTACACCTAATGATTATTCACGATAATTAATTTATCTCGTGATATAAAACGCTGAAAAATTTCTCGAGCCAATTTATTGAACAACTTACTCTTTCTAATATAATCACTGTAACACGTCGTTGGTTTATATGTAAGGTTTAATTGTCTTTTTTTACATTGATTTATTTGTTTCTTATTGACATTATGTATATTGAGAAAATGCAAGAATGAAACCGTGTTCAAACCCAACAATCAACCATATTTGAACAAAGGAGATCTGATAAATGAGAAATATTAATGAGCAAGTGGTGTAAAAAAAAAAAAAAAGTTAAATCATTTTTCATACATACGATGAAACGGCGCTAAACGACATTGAAGACATCAACACCATTGTAAAAACACAGGGGTCACATAAAACAAGAGTGATAAAGGAAAATAAAGTCACTCATCCTTGCGGAGCCTTCCTTTTTTAGTTAGTGGCTCGAAGAACGAATATTCCTGAGGCATTGAACGACCAAAACAGTTCACTTCTGTTGGACCACCGAATCGTCTCTTTAAAGAATCATTAGACAAAATCCCAATACCACCTTCTTGTCCTGTATCAATGCAGTCAATCTCGTGTTGAATAGGGTGGTACATAAGATTTGATTGAAGAGAAAAGTTAAACTGGTCATGATCGGTTCCAAAGATATTATCCGACACCGGAGAGTCACCGGGATTAGAGTGTGTATGTGTATCAGCGGCTTGAAAAGGGGATATCTGTTGTGGCGCTTGTACAAAATGTTGTGTTTGTTGATGGGACTGGTGGCGAACATTCATGGCATCGTCGCGGGCTCGTCGACTCATAGACTTTAGATGTTCAGTTTTAGAATGAATAAACTTTAACAAATCATCAACACATATGAATGCATCTCGACCGTCACCGCCACTTGTCTGACGTTTTTGTTGAACGTTGGGATGCGTTGAAACATATTCCATCAAATCTAGTAGACATTGTTCATAACCGTTATCATAACGCTTCGTTTGGTTCAAAGAGGTTTTGAAAAGTTGAGCAACAGACTCGGCTGCAACTCGAAAAGACGCCATAAGCGCCTCCTCCGGTGACTCATCAGGATAATCTCGACTTTCGGGTGAGTGGTCAGAATGGTCCATCGTATTATACGATCGAAATTACTGAGGTACGTGCTATTTACAATAATTAGAGAAGTTTTGTAAAATTACTTTGGCAGTTTATAACTAGTTTGCAATAGACATATTCAGCAACAATATTTATGGATAAGTCGCAGTTTTGAAGAAGCGTGTACTTCACTTAGAAATCTTTGACAGACACAAATGTGAAAGCAAATTTCTTACCCTGAAACTTGCAATTACAATGTGATAAGAATTTAACAAAAGTTTTTGCAGACGTTTTTTTTTTTAAGAAACAAATAACGCACGGTTGTTAAGCAAAACGAAAGTTGTTATTTATATAGCATCTGGATATTTATATATTGCAAACTTTTTGTTGTGACACTAATCGTGTAAAACGGTGGTTTTTTTTTCAATGTGTACCGAAGTTTTGCAGAAAATAGAACTATATAAAGGTGTCACGGGAACGCCTTGTGGTCCATCCAGTTTTTAAAAATTGACCTAAACTGGAGCTTTCGCTGTTAATTAACTCAAATATTAGTCATGAATCTTAGCGGTCGGGGAAATAACGAACTATTGTTTATTAATTTCAATCAAGATTTCAGGTAACTTTTAAATTAGCTAGGTTGGACACGCGTTTTCGTCTCAATTTTCTCAGTGTGTTGCATTTATCATCAGTAAACGTTTAAAAAGTTGGCTGTACAATTTTGCTTGAATCCTAACATTTAACTTAAATATGAACGTGCATAAGAACTTTATATGCTAAAAACAATTACATCTTTTAAATCTAAAGCTGCATCTCCGTTGGTACACAACATGGCTACAAGATATATAATTGCGACCCATTCGGAAAGTGTTACTCAAAAGGTAAGTTCTCTCTGCTAGCATTAAAATAATACACTTTCATGATTTATTAGTGGTTCTTTTATCGCATGAATGAAGTTGTCACTGGTATATATATTCTACAAACCAAGACAAACATTAGTCGTTAGTGATATTGACACTTCAGTTGAACTAATCGTGAATTTTCACATAGTGCCATAAATTTATGTGATAATTTTAAAGATCGTGAAATTAGCTTAATTTTAATTTAACGCGCGTTGATGTTTTATTTCCTCATGTTTAAACAAAAGCTGGTGGTGGTACTGGTATCGTTGAGATGCTTTTTTGTACGTCCTTAGTAGCTCTCGTTGGTGCAGGCGACCATCCACAATTTTCACCACGACGATTGCAGATCACTAACACCAAGGTATATATTCACATTTAATTTAGACAATTGATTCATTTGACTAGTAAAATAAATTACCTAACTGATAACTATCTTTTTTTTTTTAAAAAAAAAAAAAAAAAAAAAGCGACAAACAACAATATGTGAACTTACCTTCCAAACTTCAATCTTAGCTGTTAAACTTAACCGTCGTCGATTAATTGTTGTTTTAGAGCAAACAATTTTTATTTACGATATCAGTAATATGAAATTGTTGCATACTATTGATACTAGTCCCAACCCAAATGGTGATTATTTGTCAGGTTCTCCAGTTGTTATCTCTAAGCTTTTAATAAATTTAATTTACATATTCTGTATCAATTCGTAGCAATCTGTGCCCTTTCTCCTTCAAACGAAAATTGCTATATAGCCTATCCTTCTCCGGTTCCATCACCATCATCACCTTTTTCCAATCATAGTACACAACATACGGCGCCATCTGGTGACGTCTTGATCTTCGATGCATTATCATTGCAAGTTGTTAATGTTGTCCAAGCGCATAAAAGCCCAGTAGCTTACGTAGCCATTAATTCTGAAGGAACGTTGTTGGCAACTGCTAGTGATAAGGTATGTCTTGCACTTGCTTTGTTAATATGAATTACTGTACACTGAATATTACTATTTTACATTTAGGGAACTGTAATTCGTGTTTTTTCAATTCCAAATGCTCAAAAATTGCATCAGTTTCGACGGGGATCTTATCCAGCTCGCATCCACTCTATCTCATTCAACCTCGTTAGCTCGTTATTATGTGTTTCGAGTGACACTGAAACTGTGCACGTCTTCAAATTAGTTGGAAACACAGGTGGACCGAATAGTAACACAAATGCGAATAATGGCGCCACTAATGGTGCAGGTGGTGTTGCGAATTCTCTTGCTCGTCATTCTATTGGGCCTACGACAATAGGGGGATTCGAGGCTTTCATTGACGGAAAGAAAAAGACTGGGTCTGTCGGGTAAGTTGTTATAGCAATGAACATAGACGAGTAACATTGCGTTAATTTAACGCGAATATAACAAATTCTATTTTATTTATTTTTCATTTAAATTCGAAATACGGTATTAATGATTTAACTTGCTTTGGATCCATGTCTACATTTTGACAATAAGTGCCATACGACGTCAGTCTCTTCATCTTGGGCGCACTGTAGCTGGTAGTGTCGGTAATTATCTTCCAGATGCTCTTACAGAAATGTGGGAACCAACTCGCGATTTCGCTTACTTGAAATTACCTAGTTCTGGAGTTCAAAGCGTAGTTGCATTAAGCAAGTAGGTATCTATACATATATACATTTCATTATCTTTGATGAAAGTTATTGAAATTCTTATAGGGCTTAGCACTGGAGAAGATGTTTAAATACGGTAGTCGTGTTCATGGAAAGCAGGAAGTTTCATTACATTTTGTTATTGACAAAATTTATTACTTAGTACCACACCTCAAGTCATGGTTGTTACCTCGGAAGGCTATTTCTACCAATATAATATTGATTTGGAAAATGGTGGTGAATGTGTACTTCTCAAGCAATATAGGTAAGGAAGTGATGTTCTGGACATCTCTAAGAAGCTATTTGATTCGGCAGTTAGTGACAGATATTAAAATTTATTGTGTGCACATAGTCTATTGGAGCCGAACGAAGATTTAGGCACACCGCTGATTCCAGAATGAACGGGGTAGAAATTGAGTCTATTTGCCCGATAACCTTGAAAACGATGTTTTGATTAGGGATGGTAAAGTTAGGTTTAGGTTCTAAAACCTTTAGACTCCAAATTGAAAATCTAATAACCAGGTTTTTATACGATAAGTTACAAACATAAGTTAAACTTGATTTGGTTTAGAACCAAATTTTAAACCTGGTTTCAATATTTTGTAAGACATAAAATAACAATATATTAATATGTTACTTAATTCATATCAAACTTTTGGAATATATTTTGATCTTAATACTCTAACATTGATTTATTTATTTAATAAAAGGGGTAATATGGCTGGGTGGGTAGTATTGAAGCTAACACGGGGTCTATCAAATAGATTCTAATTATTTTTATGCCATTCAATTTTCTTAGCAAGATGATTCGAATGATATAAAAATTTTCGTTTTTAATTCCTAAATTACCAAATAATTATTATATAAATAATCTTTTTATTAATATAAAGCGAGTATATGTTTTACCAATTTATCTTCAAAATGATAAAGTTGTTTGATACTCATATTGATGCAGGTATATGACATCACTAGGTTATATTATATATAAAAAATCTGGCTATAATAAAACAATTGAGCTGTATTTAAAAACTAGTTCTTAGGCTAGGTTTCAAGTTTTTTATATTTTAAATTTTTTAGGTTTAGACATTGCTTTTGAGTCTAGGCTACAAAATTTTATAGTATTTATAATTTTTTAATTTAAGTTTTTTAGGTTTCAAGTTTTTATTGGCCGGAGCGTGGAGGACCCTAAGTGTTTATGTCAAGTGATACAAAAATTACGTTTTTGATCACATAAAATTACTTTTTTGATGTATCTGCATAGAATTTTTATTTTTTTTGGTGTTAAGGTGATCTTTTTGGTCTTTTGATTTTTTATTAACAACTTTTTTGGTAATGTGATTCAGTGAACCACTATAGGAGAGTATACAATTGGTTACACATGTAATTTTTTTATATCTATTTAAGGTGTCTGCCTGAAGGTTTTTTACTATTTGTTATATCTAATATTTTTGTTTGAGTGTTTTATTTTAAATCATCTGATATTGTAACATTACTAAATCACACTCAGATGTTCAGATCATTGTCTCAATCTTAAGATTTTTTTATCTTTAAGATTTTTTTATCCTTAAGATAAACCTTTTAGAGTCTTCTATACTTATTTTTATAGTTGATTTGGTATTGCTATGGCAAAACTAACACTTATAGTTAGAGTTATTTATATCATTTAACTGTTATGTTTTTGTAAAGTTCATACAGACTTTAGTATTTATTTTACAATATAATCTTAGTATTTTAGTATATTTCTGCTTTTTTATTTGTTTTTTTATCAAACTTTTAATCTAGATAATCTATATAGAACTATGATCAGTCTATTAATATATTAAGTTAGTTTAATATTTTTTTTCTCTAGTTTATTTTAGCAGTCTGATTAGTAGTATCTTTGAAACTTCAATCTGAAAATTCTTGTCTATCTGAATAGTATAATTGGGTATTATAACTTTGGTATCTGTTTTTTTAAGTTAGTTTTTACAATAGGTTCATTAAAGATCTGGTTATCTCTTTATTTGAAACTTCTCAAATGGACTTCTTGTTACCTAATTCAATAGATTTATATGATTACAAAAACTTATTTAGTATTTGTATTATCTAATTATTAGTTTGCATTTTTCTATATAATACATAAATGTTTCATAATTTGTTAATTATGCTAGTATAATAATCATTATAGGTATTCTAATTTAAGTATTGGTAACAGTTACTGTAATACAAATATTATATAAGCAATTATTTAAATTTTTACTATTGTTAAAATTTGGATATTCAATTTATTATTTAAGAGGCTGATAATCTGATCACTTTACTAGGTCATCACATCTTATATTTATATAAAATTATGAAGATTATATTAGAAATATAATTTGAAAATTTTTTGTTTATTAATATATATAATTTTGTAATTTAATATAAAAAAATATGCATGCTTATACATTTGCTATGTTATATGCTTTGAATATATTAGTCTAATAGGTTTATTTTATAGTTATTTAATTTTTGGATTTAAATAATAATTTTTTTTTTAAGCTTTTGTCTTTGAAAAGTAATTTTTATTTAAATTTTTGTTAGATATAAGTGCCTTTAAGAGTTCATTTACATTAGAGGTTACAACTAATTATATATATATTTTTAGTTTTAAAATTTTTATTATTTGATGTTAAGGTAACCTCTTTGGTCTTTTGACTTTTATTATCAACTTTTTGGTATTGTAATTCAATGAACTATTACAGAAAAGCATACAATTAGTTATACATATAACTTTTTTATATTATTTATTTAAGAAGTTTGCCTAAAGATTTTCTATTAATTGCTATATCTAATACTTCTGTTTAGGTGTTTTATTTTAAATCCTTTGAATCTGTAATCTGTATTAACTCACTAGGTTATATTTAGATGTTCAGATCATTGTTTCAATTTTAGAACTAATTTATCTTCAAGATAAATCTCTTAGAGTCTTCTATACATATTTTTATACTAACCTAGGTATTATTATAATAGTACCAATACTTGTAATCAGGATTTAACTATTAAACAGCTATGCTTTTGTAAAGTTCACTCAAACTCTAGCATCTACTTTACAGCATAACTCTGATATTTTAGTATATCTCTAAATTTTGTTAGACTTCTAATTTAGATAGTCTGTATAGAATTATAACTAGTCTATTGGTATATTAGATCAGTTCAATATTTTTTCTTCTAGTTTGTTCTAACAATCTGGTTGGTAATATCTTTAAAACTCCCAACCTAAAGATTCTTGTCTATTTGGTTACTAAAACCTGAATATCTATTTCCTTAAGCTAGCTTTTACAATAGCACTATCAAAGATCTAACTATCTTTCTATTTGGTTTTTTTTAAATGAACTTCTTGTTATCTAATTTCAATAAATTTATATAATTACAAAGACTTATCTAGTGTTTGTACTATCTAGTTGTTAGTTTGCATTTCTCTATATAACTCCAATATTGCACAAATACTTTATTATTTGCTAATCATGCTGATGCAACTACTATTATAGGTATTCTAATCCAATTATTAGTATCAGTTGCTATAATACAAATATTATATAGGTAATTATTCAAATTTTACTGTTGATGAAATTTGAACATCCAACCTATCATTTGTGGAATTAACAATCTGACTACTTCATTAGGTTATCATACCCTATTTTTAGTATCAAATTTAAGTAGTTTATCTAATATATTATTATATAGATTTTATATTAGATATTATATCTGCAAGTCAACTACAACTTTTACTTATTTAAATCTTTTGTATATGCAATTTCTCTTGTATTATAAAAAACCAGTTTTTAGTTCTTATTAGTATTTTTATAATTATTTTATTTTTAGCAAAAAACTTACTAAAATTTATTATATTTTAAATATGTTAATTTAGTTTTATACAGAGAATAGTGTAGTGGTTAAATTGTCATTCTTCAAACAATAGATCCAGAGTTCAAATCCTACTGATGGTAGAAAATTTATAAAATGGTTCTATTTCACAATTTGTATGAGATATCTGGAATTATAACCAAAACTAACTTTAGAAGTATACAATGTCATACAAATAAATCTGAAAAGTATATACTCTATAAGAAGCTCTGTTTGAAAATTCCAAGTAGAAAGATAGTATGATCTTTGATGATATCATCTAAGAAAATCTTGATCCAGAGACAGAAACCTAAAACAGATGACCTATATGAGTAAGAATTCTACATTAAGAATTTTTATTACTAGATATATATTAATAAATAATGTTATATTGATATATATCAATAAAAACTAGGGCAGTTGGTAAGATAGATAGATAGGTAGATACAGGAATCAGAGTGTTTAAATAAAGAACCTATAAGTAGGTTCTAGGTATAGCAGCTAGTATAGAATCTTCAAGTAAACTACTTAAATTAGATAATAACTAAAGTTATACAAGTGACTAGTTATATGTTTTTTTTATAGTTGCTCACTGTGGCTGTTGTAATAATACAATCACAAAGCTAAAACATACTATTAATAAAAATCTGGGTCACAAGTACTCATCTTTAATATTAAAAAAAAAAAACTTAGTTTTATACAATATGCTATAGTTATCTAATATTTGCAATTACAAGATTTATTTGTTTAAACATTATATTATATTATTTCTATTTTTGTAAAGTTTACTAGGATCTCAATACCTATTTTTTTGATATTTTTCTATTATTTTTTACTAATTACTATTTAGAATCAACAGATTTTAGTCAAACTACCAATTCAGATAGTCTAATATAATATATTTTTATATTCTTTTTTTTAATAAATCTGGTAATCTGGTTAGTTATATATTTTTTTATATATATTTTGTATTTAGTTATTCAATTTATTTCTTTAAAAATAGTTTGTAGTTTTTAATTAGTTTAATAGTATCATTAAAATTTTATATTGTAGTTGAATATATATAATTGCATCCTCTTGAGACCAATTATAAGAAACTATTTATAAAAAGTATACAATTAAAAAAATAAAAGTTTTATAATAAATTATATTATATATTATTATAATTTATTTTTTTATTTTTATTTTTTTAATCTTAAGCAGTTATGATAGTACTTTATTAAAATTCTTGAAACTATATATATATACAATTATATAAAATTTTTCAATATCTAAGTCTAGTATTACTTGGCCACTCTAATAGTATCTAAGTGCAACCTGTTGTACTATTTTAATTAAAGATAAACTGCTTATTTAACTATTTAAAGCTATACCAAAAGGTTTTTTTTCTTCTGTAACAAACATATTTATTGTCTTCAAAGCTTCTTTCTTTATTCAGTCTGCTTTTTCTGTTTTTTTTTTTTTTTTTTTTTTTGCTTTTTAATCTTTCTTTATTCTCTTCTTTGTTTTTTCTTTTGTACTAGTATCTTTTTTCATTTTGTTTATTATATTAATCTTCTTCTTCTAAGCTTATATTTTTTTACATTATATTCTTCATACTTGGTTATAAAAGGTGTTTCATACTGTTTTTGTGACTATATCTATGCACTTTTGTATTGCTTGTTTGCTTAAAAGTCACTCAAGTTTTTTTTCTATTTTTAGTATTATAAGTTCCTTTATTAGCACTTTTCTGTTTGTGATTTCTTCAGCTTTTGTTTCTCCAAATAATGTCTTATATAAGACTTGTAATAAAATTATTTTTTTCCTCTTTCTTGAGTCTATTTTATGCTGTTGCTGTTGCAACCTTTTGAATCTGTTTTTATAAACTCTTTTGTCTACTACAACTTGTTAAATGTAACTGAGTTTCTTTTTTTTCAACTTTGCATACTTGGCACTTTGCTATTGTATATACTTCTAGTCTTCTTCTGTTTAGCTTCTTAAGTGTTAATAGGCTATCCATTATGCACTTGATTGTTGTAACTCTTCTTGTACTAAGTTTTCTTGATATACAATAAATTTTTTTTGTTCTGTTTATTTCTTTTCAAAAACTTGTTTAATTATATAGTATATTTTTTGTTTCTAGTTCTAATGTTCATATTGGGTTTGTTTCTTTTTTCAACTGACTTCTATTCTAGCATTTGCTATTATTTTACACTAAAGTCTTGTTGGTATTTTAATTTTCTTGTTTTCCTATTCTAAATGGTACTTTATATTATTATATTTGACTTTATTTGCATATATTATATTTGGGCAACTTGTTTCTTTTTTTACAAAAGAGTCTGCTCTGTTATTCTACTTATTTTTATTATAACTTTTAACTTAAATTATTCTTATTTTAATTTTTTTGCTCTTGATAAGACCTACAATGTTCATTATCCATATTGTATTTTTCTTTTTCAGAGTTCTTTCTTCTTTTATATTTTGAAACATTCTATTAATATTTTTTAATATTGCAATGCTGTCTGTAAATACTTCTATGCTTTTTTTTTCTAGCACTATTAGAATTACTATCTATATTGTTACTAATTTTGCTATTGTTACTAAAGGCCAACTTTCAAGTTCCAATACAGTTTCCTCCTCTGGCCAATCTTTTTTTCTTCTACTTGTATCCAATTGATACCTATTCTTTTTGTATTGTTTTCTTCTTTCTTCTTGTATAATGCTCTATCAGTATAGAACTATATTTTTTTTGTCTTTCTTCTTGTTTTATATCAATATCTTTAGTAACTAATTTGTAATTATACTATTTAATTCTTGTTTCCTAATTAGTTCTATTTCTAATTTTTCTGTTTGTCTTATTCCTAATAACTTTATTTTTTCTCTTTTTCATTATTCTATTATTCTATTTTTTAGTATCTGCTCTAATATTGCATTTATCTTATTGTAATTAGTAGCCCTATACTGTAACATTAAACAGTATAAAGCTATGATATGTAATATAAAAAAAATATTTAAATCTCAGCTTTTCAAAAATATATTTCAAAAATAAATTAAAGAGAATTTAATAAAAACAAAAAATTAAAACAATATTTGACAAAAAAAATATAAAGTACAAAAATTTTTAAAAATTTTAAAGTCAAGAAAAGTTTTAAAATAAAAGCATGTAATTTTAGAAAAAAATAAAGTTTTCAAACTTTTACAAATTGAATAATATTTTACTTGATGAAAAAAAATGTATAGAATTTCTTTTTAAACAGAAAATTTTAAAAAACCAACTGAATATTCATATTGTAAATACAAAATTTTTTATTTTGTTTTATCACAAAAAACTTTTGTTTATACAAATTGCAAAAACAGACAATTTCAATCTATTTTAATATAATTTTCTATAAACATAAACTAAAATGTAATAAGATTCTTTTACTTGAATATCTGTAACTAATTAGAGCAAGATATACAACAATTTAGTTATTTACTACTTATGAAAGAGAAACTGTAATAAGATTTATAAAATTATTTAGAAAAATAGTTGCAGATAGTTTGGTTAAAGAAGATAGTAAAATAGAAGAAGAAAAAGTTATTGTTGAGATTGATGAGTCAAAATTTCGATTTGATGAAGATTGGTGAGTGGTTGCTATTGTTAAAAGAACCAAATTAAGAAAATATTTTTTTAAAATAGTAAAAGATAGAAATGCAAATACTTTAAAAAGATTCATAAAAATATATGTAAAACCAAATTCAACAATTTATATCAACTCTTGAAAATCATATATAGAACTTAAAAAAATGAATATAGGGTTTAAACATCAAAAAGTAAATCACAAGAAACCAAGCAAAAGTTTAACTTTAAAATAAATTTACAATAATCATGTAGAAGGGCTTTGGTAAAGAGTTAAGCTAATTACTTTAAAGAGAGATACAGTTAAAAAGAAGTTTGATTTGCATTTAAAAAAGTTTGTATTTCAAAAAAAACATGAAGCAAATTTATAAGAGGAGTTTATTAAAGCAATTAAAAATTATAAAACATAATTATTTTTTTATTAAATAATTATTCTATTATATATAAATAAAAAAAATTTAAGATTATTTAATTATGTAAATTAGAAAGTTGATATTTGTTTAATTGGTTCATTACTTGTTTAATAAATAAAATTTATTTTATTTAACAGAATTAATTTTGATAAGAATTTTTTATTTAATCACTTAAGATTTTTACAACAAAAAAAAAGACTTGCCAAAAATATTTGCAACATGACTTTTATTAAAAACATTTTTAACAAAATTAAAACTATATTTAAAAAAACAAAATAAATTAAGAATAATAATTAGAATAATATTATATAAGAAGAAATCAAATGGAACAATTTTTTATCAAATTTAACTAACAATAATGAAGACTTTTTTGAAAGTCCTTTACTAACAATTAAATTTGAAAAACAATTTATTAAAAAAATTAAAACTAGTAAATATATCATATTTACAAATTACAAAAAATTTAAAAACTATCTAATCAATAGTAATTTAATTAACTCTTCATTAAAAATTTATTATAATACTAAACACAAGCATCTGAACAATTTGTTGTCATGAATAGAATTTTATTTTTGGTTAATATTTTATAGTTAAAATAATGGAATGTATTATTATTATATTAATAGTACTTTGGATTTACTAGATGTTAATAAAAGAAATGTTATTAATTGAAAATTATTTAAAAAAAAGTAATGAATATGTTGAAAAATATAATATTCAATTCTTGTAGAGTTGAACTAACCTTAAAGAATATAACAAAAAAATATTTAGTATATTAGTTTTTTATTTGTTATTTAAATTATTTTATTTATATAAATAAATAAATAAAAAAAATATTAGTATAAAATTCCTATTCATTAGTGTTTGCAATATCAACATCTCAGAAATATAACTCTATCTCTAATACCAGTTTCTCAAAAAATATTAGAATATACTCTTAGTATATATAAATATACTTCTATTTCTCTGTAATAGTATAACTTCAAAATTACAAATACAAGTAAGATAAAATGTCCAACTTATAGCTGATGCTGGTTTAAGAAATCAATTATTAAATCAAGATTTTTATTAAATAATTCTTTAGCAACTTCAACATCGAGTTGCAAGTGAAAAAGTTGTATATTTAAACTGTTTAAATAAATTATATAATAGTCATTAATACAAATAACTATTATAAATAAAACAAATAAAAGAAGCAAACAATTTCAATAAATAAAATTTGGTCTTCAAGTTTTTTTAATTTATTATTTATATTAATGTATTTTTGAGTGATAGTTTATTGTAGATAATTCAAACTATCCTCAAATTCAGAATTGTAGTTGAATATTTTGTATTTTGTTATAAAAAAAATAAATAATTTTTGAAAAAAAAAATTTTGTAAAATAATTTTTTTGAATGTATAAAGGTTTAAATAAATAAATTATGAAGAGAAAGAAGACTTTTTTTATTTTGCTTTTATTAATAAAAAAATTGCTAGAAGGTTCTAAATATATATAATTAAATTATATAAGTTATAATATAAATTAATACTTTAAATTTAGATTATATTTATATATTGAGATTGACAATTATATTAGTATTTTAATTTTTTTAAATTTTTTTTTTCCCCTTAAGCAGTCATGCTAGTACTTTATTAAGATTTTGAAATTACATTTGCAATTATATAAATATTCTTAACAAACTAAGTCCAGCATCACCCAGCCACCCTAATAGTACCTAGGTGCAACCTGCTACATTACTTTAAGCAGAAGTAAGCTGCTCATCTGACTACTTAAAGTTCATAATGAAAGAGCCTTCTCTCTTTCATGACAAGCTCTAGAATTGTTTTCTTGCTTCATTTTTAATTTGTTTTTCTTTTTCCTTTACCTTCTTTTTTCTTTCTTCTATTATTTGTTAATTTGGTTTTTCTTTTTTCTTTGGTGCTTTTCTTTCTTTCTTTTTCCTTCTTTTTGTTACATCTATTATTCCTTATTTTTTTTACTCATTCATTAATTTTCTCATAATGAATTCTCCAAACTTGTTCATAAAAGGTGACCCAGGCTGTTTTTGCTACTATGTTTATGAACTTTGTCTTGATTTTGTGCTTAGGAGCTGCCTCATTCTATCCTGTGTTTCTTTTGGAATAAGACCTTTGATTAGTGCTTCTCTTATTTTAACTTCTTCTACTTCTGTTTTT
This sequence comes from Cetraspora pellucida, assembly GCA_910591915.1. Taxonomy (NCBI): domain Eukaryota; kingdom Fungi; phylum Glomeromycota; class Glomeromycetes; order Diversisporales; family Gigasporaceae; genus Cetraspora; species Cetraspora pellucida. The sequence continues at coordinate 1,044 of CAJVQA010005502.1, read as the reverse complement.
CCAAAAAGCGCTGTATATAACACATATGGCGGGATCTGAACTTTTTCTTCTTCTTTTAGTCCCTTCCAGGCTGTTGCAATAGTCACTTTTTGGATTCTTTTCCAAAGGTTTCTTTGTCCTTTACATGCTGCCAAATGTAATTGTGTTTCTTTTGTTTTGTCTTGGCACATTTGGCACTCTGTTGTTGTGTATATGTTAGGTCTTCTCTTGTTAAGCTCTTCTAGTATTGAAAGTTTCTTTATTATATACTTTATAAATGCACTTCTTCTGGCACTACTTTTTCTCATTATGCAGTATACTTCTTTGATTGTTTTTAGTCTTTTTCAAAAATATGTCTAATCATAAACCATAACTTCTGATTTTGGTTTTAATTTTCTAATTGCTTTTGTTTTTTTCCATTCTGCTCCTAATTTTGCATTTGTTATTAATTTGTAAAGCAATCTTGCTGATATGTCAGTACATTTGTTTTTCCACTCTAAGCAGTACTCTATCTCTTCGCAACTGACTTTTTTAGCCTGTATTGTTCTTTTACTTGTTGCATCTTTTTTCGCTAGACTGTCTGCTTTGTCATTCCATCTATCTTTACTATGACTTTTAATCTTACAAAACTCTATCTGTATGTTTTTCGTCTTAAAAAGATCTTTAATTTTCATTATCCATATTGCATTTTTTTTCTTGAGAATCTTGTTTTTATCTACTTGTTCTAATTCTCTGCTAATGTTTCTTATTGCTACATTGCTATCTGTATATATTTCTATTTGTTTTCCTCTTGGTATCTTTAGAATTGCTGTCCATATCGCTACTAATTCTGCTATTGTTGATGTTTGCCATTCTTTTAGTCTTACTGCTAACTCTTCTTCTGGCCATTCATGTGTTTCATCAATTTGCACCTATTCTATACCCATACTGCTTTTACTTCTTGAGTCTTCTTTAGTCTTTATGTTTGCTGTTCTATTTGTATATATTATAAATTTGTTTTTGTTTCTTATCATATTTCTTCTTAAAACTTTTATCATTTCTTGAACAATGTTCTCTTTTAAGTTT
>CAJVQA010005501.1:0-16073 GCA_910591915.1 Cetraspora pellucida | reverse complement strand
TAATTATTAAAATTTTATTATAAAAATTAATTTTAAAAAAATTAACACAGGCAAATTTGCCTGTGTTACAATCTAAGAGATAGGTTTGTATTGGTATAAAAAAAAATATAAGTAAAATTACATTTCTAATATTTTTAATTAATGCCTCAAAACAGATTTAGAATACTATTTTTTATCTTTTTGTGATTTCTTAACTTTAACCTAATTTGTGTAATAATTCCAATTAGTTAATTTATATGAAAAAGTTACATAAGTACATGGTTTTAGATGACTCCCGAATTGGTAAGTATTTATATAAATTGATAGATGTCCGTACTTATACTCTTGAGGTGTAAATCAATGCTTTGCTTTATTTTAACATACATTAATCCCCTCTGTTACACTTTGGATAATAACTACACTAGGTAAATGCATAGCATTGTATGTCCGAAGTGAGTATTTGATTATATATGAAAATGCTTATAGTAAAAACAGGCTTAGAGATGATATTCTATATAGTCCCTAAGCTTGTTTTTGCTATAACTGTCCTCATATACTAATTGATTATCGATCACTGTAACGTTATTGGTCATATATCACATTAAGTAACCGGACCGACCGACCTTTTTTTCACTTTGCATAGATATATGGTGTCCTCCGCTACGTTCCAGACAAATAATATTTAACCTCAATATACGTGAGTATAATTCTCTATAAACACAAAATTCTTAGAATTAAAGATGTGATTATAGAAAGGTTTGATTATATATATATATATTTCTTATAATTTTAATTACAAATCAATCTAAGTATAAATATAATTATACATACGTATATATAGAAAATAACTACGTGTACAGTATATATAGTATCAAAAAAACCCAGTTATATGTATAAATTTGCAAACATTCATATATATATATGTACAATATACTATTGTAAACTAACTTATCAATTAAAAAATAATAGTTTTTAAAAATTTAACAATTTAAAAATTTGATTAAAAAATAGAGAATTTCTATTTGTACCTGGTGGGTACATACCCGGATATAAGAAAAAAAAACAAAAAATCATTAATATCTTAAAATTTTATTAAGAAAACTGATGTAGGTGCTTTAAGTAAAAATGTTCAGCACCTAATTTTACTTATAAATACACCTTTAATTTATCTTAACTTACCCTAACCTAATATGTTATATATTTTTCTTATACCGGGTATCATACCCTATGGGTATTTTTAGAAATTTTCTAAAAAATATAATTACTAATTAAAGTTTAGAAATATATCTAAATAGGTTAATAATTCTGATTAAAAGATTAAAACATGTAATACAATATTAAACTGGAATTTACTTTTATAATATAATTTAAAATCTAAAAATATTAGGCTAGATCAAATAAACGAATGCTAACTCTATTAATTCTAAGACAAATTTATGTAAAAAGAAGATCATATGTTACATCATGTAGATAGAGATAAACACAGATACATTATTGTGAGAAAAGTTACGCAATAATATCTGATATACACGCGATCTACGTGAACATATGATATTTAATATGCATGTGATGACCAATTACATTAGAACCTTGATCAACAACGTCTTTGTAATGTATACTAACCGAGGAAACCGATTTTCACATCCTTCCGGAACACCTTGGCGACCAGTAACGATTCGACCGCCAGTACCAACCAACCCGAATTTCGTAAATGCTTTTCCAAGCTATGAAAGTGACAGTGATAGCGATAGACCAAGGCCTTATAATGTAATATTTGATAGTTCGTCTACTTCACCAGCATTAAGTTCATCGAGTCCCTCGCCACAAGAAACGCCAGAAATACAAATACCTGGAATAAATGATTCACCGATTGCGAATATAGAAGAATTAGAAGATTCAACAGGTATATCTTAAGTAGCTTTAGTTAGAACCTAAATAATGAGCGCACTATAACCGTAAAGCTAACAAATCACAATGAAATTACGAAGGCATTTATCTAGAGCCAATTAACATAGAAACATCAGGTATGGATCAAGATAATCAAATAACAGTCAATACTTTAGAAGATCAGGACGATTATTGCGATGATGAGAATGAAAATGTTCATCCAAATCAAGATCAAGAAGAGAATGGTATACAATAAACATTTATAATGAAGGATAGTTGAAGACATTTATATTTATAATTTCTAGTAATATAGATCCTTTGAAGCAAAACCTTGGCTTATTACGCAAAGCTGTGCGACAATTGGAAGATGACGAGTGGCAATTTATACAGACCAGTAATGAATTTACGAAATTCTAGAGTAAGGACACTTTGATCTGATTTGCATAGTAAATAAAATGGAATGGGAAGTAGTTTAATGTTAATGTTATGATGGTCAATTTGTAGTTATAATGATCACTACAGTGAAGGATGTTGAGTTTCATTTCCTAGGAGAAAAAGAAAATTATTTTATTAATTCGAGCAGAATCAAAGGAATTAATAGAATGAATAATATGAACCAATGAAAAGTAAATAAAATAGCGAAATAAATAACGAAATAAATAAATAAAATAGCGGAATAAATAAATCAAATGGCGAAATAAATAAAATTAACGAAATAAATAAATAAAATAACTGAATAAACGAAATAATAAACTAAATAAACGCGATAAACGAAATAATACGGGCCTCAACAACATTAAAGATTCACCATGAATTATTTTAATTTTGCCAGACGTAAAAGCGAAATTCAAACAAATTTATTGATTTAAAATAATATAGAAAAAAAAGAATTTTTTTATTAATCAGTAAATAAATCATTAAAGATGAAATCATTAACGATACTGCGGATCGCCAAATCAATAAAATCATTGCCATGTGGCGCATTGATGACATATCGGGAGAAACGAAAAAATATATATATTTATATCTAATCTGATGTTAATAGAGCACCTGCATCACACAATAGGACCAAAAGACGCACCTATCACCATATATTACAGGATAGAAAGTCTTAAAAAACATTTCTAACATGTTTATGGAAGCGCAGAATGGAATTTATTAATTTATAGAAAAGAAGTTATAAAATGGGTTATTATTTGTTTTTATCGTCAGAATCACAAGAATTTAGAAATTATTAAGGGTAAAAATTTGATCACTTTTTTTTCGGGTTATCAGCATGTTTTTGGAAGATTGATTGTCGAGGGGATCTTACAAATGGTCCCTATTTTGTGTGTAATTAATCGTGTGACAAAGTGACAGATTGATGAAATTCGTGAATATTTGGAATATTTGAAATTATTTTGTTTTTTGGCATGTTTTGAATATTGTGGAGGTGTTAAAATTAATGTTAACTATTATGTATAATATGATAGCTGTTAGATTACTGACATAGGTATTACGCATCATTGCAGACTTTATCTTTCATCAAAGTAATTCGGCGATTTATCATAAACAACACAATATCAATATTACAATAAAATAAACAATGCAACTTTCGCACAACATATCAGCGTTGTGCTTCTTATTCAGAGCCACGGATCTGCATGAATCTATATATTTAAAAAATTTTCTGTCTCAGTTCCTTCTCAGGTCCCTGTGGAATTCATGCACCGACTCCTGCTGTGTTCATAAACTACTAGATACGCTACTATCATCTGTTTTATATTAACTTTATATTGGATTTTTTATGTTGTGTAACTCTACATTCTTCCTTTTGTGGTATGGTAGCGTTGATTTAAATGACGTAACAGATTCGTTTGTGCCATTAGCTGTTAGAGTTTCTGTGTGCCCTTTTGATCAATTTTTTTTTTCCAGAGTCAGTGCAGACCCCCAAACTTTCTTTGCATTTCTCCTTTGAGAAAAAGGAAAACAAACCACTTTTATTTGATCCTACTTACTCTTACCTGTGTCTCTTGAGTCTTTGCCAGCTTGCCTTCAATCTAATCTACTGTAAGTAATAGTTCCACTACAATTTTTCCCTTTTCACATCCGAAATCTAGCTAGCTCTCTATTCCTTATTTTGTCTGTTTCTTTTCAAACTACCGCATTTGAAAGAAAAAAAAAAAGGGGAAAGGAGAAAATTTTTTTCATATATATATTTATTTATTTATAACTTTACTTTCATTTATCAACGATAAAATATGTACCTTATTCTTTTGTTTCTCTTTTCCGTTTTTCTTAACCTCCGCTGTGTATCACAACAGCTGCTTACCTTTCTCGCTTTATATAAACTATTACCGAACCAATCTCGCTCATTTATTTAGTTAATTCCTCTGTACGGGACAAAAAGAAGAGTCAAGAGGAAAAATAACGTCAAAATTTTAGTGCTAGTGTGAAAAACTTTTAATTTCCTGGAGCGTAGTCAAATTCCCAATGTCGAATATATACAATCATAGGCAGATTGTTCCTGGCGGAACCAGCGGTCCAAGTCGTTTCAACGAGCTTTTAGAAGCTTTAAAAAATGAATATGAAAACCTCAGTCAAGAGGCTATGACTTATAAAATACAACGCGAAGAATTTGAACATAAAGGTTTGCGATTCTATTTCCTTTATTATCTTCCCCTTCTCTAAACTTAATTTTTCTTTATGATTCTTATAATTTAATTTATTATTAAATTATTCGAATTAAATGAAATTCGTTCAATTTCGATTTGATGTGTTCATTCAATTTCTTCTGTTATCTTACTATTGGTTAATTTATTTCTGTATTCACTGCTTGTATTTACTTATTTATACTGCGTTATGATATATTCGATGACGTTCCGTTGTCGCACTGTACCACAATGCTCGATCGATAAATGTTAAAATTATTCTTGATTCTTGTGTATATCTTCATCTTACTCTTTTTTTTTTCTATCTTCTTTACTTATAGTTCAACAACAATCTGAGGAGGTTGCTCTTATTCGTCAGGGTTTATATGAATTACAAGCTACACATAAAGGAATAAAGCAACAGTAAGCTTCATCATCTTATTTTTATTTTATTTTATTTTATTTTATTTTGTGATTTATTTATTTTCTTTAAATTTAATTATTTATTCATTAAATTATTTGATTTTTCCCTTGATGTTTCATTATACTATTCTATCCTTTTTAATTTAAGGTATGATAACGATCTGCGCAATCTTCAGCGTGAAATTGACCAACAAAGGTTGCATCCTCATCATTCAACAAGTACTCATCCTCCCCCTCCTCCATCACATCCCCAACCTCCCCCACCGACCATTGGACAGGGTCAAAGCAACTTATTTGGTGGCATCATTAGTGGTAATGGTGCTCCCGGTCTCGCCGCTCCTCCTCAAATGTCTATGGATCCAACACAACAACCAACAAATCAACCTGGTCATCCGGGAAACTATCCTGGCCCAAGTGGCCCTCCTCAGAGTGTCCCACAAGCTGGAGGTAGCTCCGCTCACTCTCCATATCTTAATGGTGGTGGTGGCCCTCCAGGTACTCTATCACAACCTCATACTCCTAAACGACCTCGTATAGAGGATGGCGTTTCATCTACTGGCCCTCAAAATCCCCTTGGTATGACACCTAGCTCTCAATCTCAACCTGGTTTGTACGGTAATAATAGCATTCCTCCGCCTCAGTCTGGTCAGGTTCAACCTATATCTCAAGGTTATATTCCTCCTGTTGGTCCAAGTAGTAAACCTAATAGCAAAATGACAAAGGTACCTTAAACCATTAAGTGGTTATTTTATATTTTATCTATCTTTATTTTATTGATTTTTTTATATTATCATGATTTCAGCCTGTAACTTTAATACCACAGATTCCTCCAAGTATTGGTCCTGATCAACAACCTTCTGGTGTCCCTACCAATGGTAATACACAAGCGGTTTCCTCAAATAATAAACGAAAAAGTAATCAAAATATGGGTGCTCAACTACCAGGAACTCGTGCTCCAATAAAGCAAGGATCACTTAGTGGTAATAATCAAACATTAGGTGATATGGATCCTGATACTGTCCCAGCTCAACTAAAAAAAGAAGGTGGTGATTGGTTTGCAATGTATGTTTTTTTTTCTTTTTTAAATAAATTAAATTAAATTTATTATTTACATTATTAGCATTATTTTTATTTATATTATTTACACTATTCATATTCTATTATTTACATTATTTAAATTGTTTAAAAAAAGCTTTAATCCTAAAGTACAACGAGCACTTGACGTTGATCTTTTCCATACATTGGAACATAATAGGTAACCTAGTTATATTTTTGTGTTATGATCATATTATATCTTTATTTACTTTATTCCTTACTTACTTACTTTATTTATTTTATAATTTATTTATTTATAATTTTTTTAGTGTTGTATGTTGTGTCAAATTTAGTTCTGATGGAAAATATCTAGCCACTGGTTGTAATCGAAGTGCTCAAATTTATGATGTTGTAAATGGTCAAAAATTATTGTAAGCTTCCATTCATTTTATTTATTTATTTTTTATCAACTATAATTTAATGCAAACTTTTTCAATTTATAAAGCGTTCTTGATGATAATAATGTGGACAAAACTGGTGATTTATATATCAGGAGTGTATGCTTCAGTCCTGATGGAAAATATTTAGCCACAGGTGCTGAAGATAAACAAATTAGGGTAAGCAATTAATATATGGGTAATTGATAAATGCTAAATTCTTGATATACTTATGATTTTTATTACCTACCTTTTTTTTCTTCTAGATTTGGGATATTCAAAAACAAACTATTAGATCATTTTTCCCAGGTCATGAACAAGATATTTATTCACTTGACTTTTCACGTGATGGTCGTTTAATCGTGTCTGGTTCTGGCGATAAAACTGCTCGAGTTTGGGATATGGTTACTGGTGATTTGTTGTATAAACTCTCAATTGATGAACCGAGTCAAAAGGATGCTGGTGTAACCAGTGTAGCTATTAGTCCCGATGGTTATTACGTTGCAGCAGGATCATTAGATAAAATAGTACGCGTCTGGGACGCACGAACAGGTTATCTTCTTGAACGTTTGGAAGGTCATAAAGATAGTGTTTATTCTGTTGCATTTGCTCCTGATGGTAAAACATTAGTTTCTGGAAGTTTGGATAAGACTTTGAAATTATGGGATATGAGTAATCCAGGAAGAAATACTGGTGTTGGATCTAGTCAAAAGAATTCTGCAAAGATGACTTTCAACGGACACAAAGTATATTTTCACCATTATTTTGTTTTTTTGGAATTTTGTAAATTATTCACTATTAACATTTTCTTTGGTCAATAGGACTTCGTTTTATCCGTTGCAGTCTCTCCTGATGGTCGTTGGGTAGTTTCAGGTTCTAAGGATCGTGGTGTACAATTTTGGGACCCAATTAACGCACAAACTCAATTTATGTTACAAGGTCATAAAAATTCAGGTATATAAATATATATATTAAACTAAATGTTCGTGATTTCATAAACTTTTTACTTATTATTTTACTATTTTAGTAATTTCGGTAGCCTTAAGTCCGGCCTTATCCGGCCCAACTGGCAAACTTTTTGCCACTGGGTCTGGTGATTGTCGAGCGCGTATATGGCGATATTATGACGATCAATAAGAATATATGACAAATTTAACTAATTTTTTTTTTTTTTTTTTTTTAGCAATTTATTTGTTTCTTTTTTGCATTATTTCTTAGTTTTTATTTGCGGAGTTTAAGTATAGAAAGTAATTGAGATAGTGGACATCATTCTAGGGTGATGGTTGGATTTAAACAATGATAAATAGGTGTATAAGCACGTTCAGATAGTATGATGACAAGGTAGTTTCTATACTTTATATTTTATTTTATTTTTATTTTTTTTGTAGATGCTTCATGTTTTTTTGGATTGTGAAGAATAAGCTTTTTTTTACTCCGATTATCTATAAGTTTTTTCATCCTTTGTACAAATGTTTTCTTTTCGAACAACGTTACAAACTTGGTTTGCGGAAAAATATAAATATTTTTTACTTTATTAATAATGATTTCAACGTTGTGACCAACGACTAAAAGTTATTAGAAATGAATTTAATTCTACTTGTTTTACTGTATTAAACATAAATGTTTTTAAATAATATATAATTAGTAAAAAAAAATTTTTTTAAGTGATGTGGCACGTATTTTAGACAGAAATTTCGAAAGTACGTGGTATGATACCAATAATTTTATATTCGATAATAATTAAAATTTTAAAAAAAATCGTGAACAAGTTAGTAATCAGGATAGGGTGGGAATAACTAGAAATATAAAGTTATATAAAAATAAAGACTAGTAATAAATCAAATGCAACTATACAGAATATAAAAAAAAACTTGTTCAAAAAGATATTCGAGACTTAAACTAACCCGTAAAATAAAAAAAAAAAAAAATACATGATGATACTACATCATTTATTCGCCATCACATAGGGTGACAATTTAGCACTTTATTAGTCATTAGTAAATTGTCACCCTGCGTGATGTCGAATTAATGACGTCGAAAAAATTCCCTCCGAGAAAATTTGTCTGATTGGCTGATGCAAATCAATTGCCCGGGTAACTTATTTTATACACTTTTAAAGTACTTTTTTGTAGCACAACGTTTTACTGGTCGTAAAAACCATTCATAGCTTTATAATAGTGTTAATATTTACTGTACAAAAGAATCGAAAAAAGATTGTATTTTTCACCTATTTTGTTTAAAAGACAAAAATGCATTTAACTAATAGCATTACAGAACTTTGTATAATTACTATTTGCAAGAGATGGTCATCTAAATGAAGAGTAACTGAAAATGTTATTTTCAAAGTCAAACTAATAAAACTATCAAATTATGTTTAAATCTAAATAATACAACTGTTATAACAAAATTATAAAAAGTATTATTAAATTTTAGCATATGTATTAAATCAGTTTTATAATAAGTTAGAAACTTTTAAAATTTTATGAATATTGTTACTATTAATTTAATTTATTACAAATTTTAGAAGTAATTACAAACATTCTTTATTAAAAAGAAAATAAATTACTATTAACAATTTGAAACTTTAAAAAATTTTGTATAATTTTTTTTTTTTTTAATATTAACAGTGAGGTTATGTCTTTAATTTTATTGAAATTCAGTTTTTATAAAGAAAAATTTGTTTTTAAATTACATATAAAGAATAAAGATTCAAATATATAATCTGTAATCTAAATCTACAAAAGTAGTTAAGGCTTACCTAGATTTGGGTTTGAGTAATAATATAAGAGAGAAGTATATAATATTTAATTTATTAGATTAATTTTAGTAATAATTTGTGATATTGAAATAGGAAGTAAAGGTAAACTATAAGAAGAACTATAAATTAAGTTAACAGAAAGTGTGATTTGAGATTGTGTAGAATGTGAAATATAATATAAAATTCATATTTGTTTGTATATTTGTTAGTTTAAATAAAAAAAAGTTCAATAAAAAGAGTAGTAATAGTATAATAAGAAATAGAAATATTATGAATAGTAAAAATAAGATTATTAGAAACTAAATTAGATAAAATGAAATAAGAAAAGATATATATAAAAAGTTATATAGTTTAAAACTATTAAATATAAGAATTTTAGTATATAAATTAAAAACAAGATTAATAAATATATCAAAAGTAATTTTATTTAATATATTATTAAAAGAATTAGAAATTAAGTAATAAATTATTTAGGTTAAAAGACAAATAATCTAATAAAGTAAAGAACTAGTTTGGTTGCATTGATGATAGAAGAAAAAAAAAAAGAGTTAAGTTTGTAAAGAGTATAAAGAACAAAAAGTTCATCTATAAAATTTTAATTTAGAAGATTTTTAAAATAGATAAGTAAAAGATCAATGGTCTCTCTCTCCTGACCACTTGCGTTTAGGGTTAAGAGTAATTTAGAAGAGACAAAATTAACCTATCTAAGAGTTTTTTTCTTTTTAAAAACAGTATCAGAACAGGAGCACCTCCTCTTGTTCCTAAGAAATGTAGTACTTCTACTATTAAAGCTCACAAATACAAAAGAACTAAGTTAATTAACTATACCAACATGGAAAAACTTACCACTCTTAACAAAAAAGATTCTCACTCTAAAGTAAATATTACAATAGCAAGCAGTAATCCAACTGCTTTAGAAACTTCTGCACAACAAAATATCAATAATAATAGCATACTTAATTGGGACGAACAAGTCTTACTAGAAAATACAGAAAGTTTCTCAGAAAGAAGAGAAAACCAAAACAATGAACTAGATGTGTCTGCTTATGAAATATGTAATGAAGAACCTAATAACAATAAAAGCCTAGTTCTAATAACAACAATACATGTTAACCTATATGTGATGTTCTTAACAAACTTGAGTTCAACTAAAGTAAACAAAAGCAAAGAAACCTTAAACAGAACCTGGACTAGTCTCTTTGCTAAAGTCAAAAGAGGACAGTCAACCTTTTCTTCTTTCTCACCAAGAAATAATATAAAATCAAGAAATAATAATGCTCTTATTTTAGATATTCAATATCTAACTGGCTTACTAAACAAAATTATGATCTCGCTTCATGAAACTGCAGGATGTAATATAATTGCAGCTAAGCCATACATCAATAGGGGTACATGTACTCACTTGGAATTAGTTTTCTTAAACAAAGAAAAACTGAAGCATTATGCTTTCAAAGGAATACAAATCTTTAACAAAACATATTATGGCTATATTTCCTCTGATGCAAGAAGATCCTTTCTTCCAATTAAACTCAGGAATGTCCCATTAGGTGATAAAGACATTATCTCAGAAGAAATCAGAGAAACCTTTGATAATATAGACAAAATTGCCTCAATTAAACCTCTTTTAATTGAGGGCACATCATATTTAACAGATCAATGAATTATTATATTTGAAACTACTGACAATCTAGGACTAGAAGAAAGAATTCCACATTTCTATATTTTTATGAATAACAAAATTACCACAGAATGGCATTTAGTACCAAAACTTTGCTTCTTCTGTGATGAAAAAGGACATATTAAAAAGGAATGCTCTCAATATGTACAAGCAATTAAACTCTAGCTACAGTATAAAAAGTTTAATGCAAATAAGAAAAAAAGCAAAACTACTTCTTTTGAAAGAGAAGAAGAAAGTTCCAGAACACAAGAACAAGAAATTCCTACAGAAGACATAAACATGAATATAAATCAAACTAAAGAAATCTCTTCAGACAATGCAGAAGAGATAATGAATTTTGAAGAAGTTGAAAAAAAGATTATAGAAAACCTAGCAACAATGGAAGAAGATCTAGAAGTTTCCTACAATGAAACTTTAAGTGATGCTGACAAAGAAAACCTTCCTATCAACAATACCTCTAGCACTATTATTACAGAATCAGAAAAACCTTAAGCTCTAAACTCTCACTTGGTGCTAATTACAAATGACATCAACTTGCAATCCCATTTCAACAATGCTGAGAAGGAATTTACAGTGGTCTCATATAAAAGAAAAAAAGATAAAAAAGCTTCTACAAAACAAAAGCCTAAGCCAATCAGAAAGGCTCCATACAGGAATCCTCATAATGGAGTACAGAACTCCAAAATCTAAATCTGTATTACTACTCAATTTTTTTTCATAACCAATCACATCAAATTTAAAATGGCAACTCTTAATGTAAAAGGGTTAAACAATCAACAAAAACAACAAAACACTCTAACTTTTTTAAAATCATACAAACTAGACCTAATCATATTACAAAAAACAAATCTAAATAACAAAAGCACTCAAAACTTTCTTAAAAACCAATGGATGTTTGACTCTATCTGAACAAACAAAACAGCTATACTTGCAGGCAACAGGGATATAACTTTTAAAAACATCAAATTAGATCTAAATAACAGGATAATCACTACTAACTTTAAGTACAAAGAGCTCATATTTCAAGTCTCTAACATATACACTTCATCAAGCCCAGAAGACAGGAAACTCTTTTTTGGAAAATGGTCTTTTTGCATTAAAGAAAATGCTATTAATATTATCGGAAATGACTTTAATACTAATCTCTATCCAGAAAGAGATAGAATTAGTAAGGCAGCTCAACAATAGAACACTACAAAAACACAACTTCAAGATCTTACCAAAAATTTTTTTGATTCCTCTAACTTTGCAAAGACAATACCTTTCTATACCTTTTTTCAAAAAACTCAAAACAATTGTACTATGGCTACATATTTGAACTATATCTTCATTAATGAAAACAATGCTTATCTAATCTCAGAAGTTAGTACAAAATTTGGAAACTCTGACCATTTGCTGATCGAGTGCACTCTAAACTTTAACTCTAAAGAAAAAGAAGCTGCCCTTTGAAGGTTTAACAAAAACTGCTTTAAGAATAAAAGACTTAAAAAAAAAATATTAGATGAAATATCAGATATAGAAAATACAGAAGATTGGAACTTTTATAAAGTACAAATACAATCTATTATTAGAGCCTTTAGAAAACCAAGAGCAATAGAAAACAGAATTACAAAACTAAATAAAAACATTATTCAACTAAAAAAAAGACTAGCATATAATCCTGAAAACAACTATCTATACTTACAAATTGATATGCTAAACTCAGACCTTCAAGAAAAACTATCTTAATTTGCTAAAAAATGGCAAACCCATTCTAAAGCTCAATGGATTGAACAAGGCGAAAAATCTATAAAATACTTCTTTGCCAGATATAAAACAAGAAAAGCTAGTTTTGCATTAAAGAACATCAAAGATTCTGAAGCATTACAACAAACAAGAGAAAACACTCTTTGCTATATAAGAGAAAAATATGCAGAAATTTATAAAAAAGAAGATATAGATATCAGCTTAGCAGAAAAAATTACTGAAAACTTGCCACAAGTCTCTTCTGCATATAACTTATCTCTTATACAAGAAATTATACAAGAAGAAATCAGCAATGTTATTAAAAATCTCCCAAACAATAAGGCTCCTGGCACAGATGAACTAACATATGAGTTTTATAAACTCATTGAAGAAGTAATTACACCAGTTCTATATGGTGTTTTTAATCATGCTCTCAACTCTAGAGTCATGCCAACTACTTGGTGTAAAAGTTTAATCTCACTAATACCCAAAAAAGCAGAAAATCTCAAAGAGATAAATAACTGGAAACCAATATTACTAGTTAACAGTGATGCCAAAATTTTTATGAAAATTCTGGCCAATCATCTTAATCTTATATGTGAAAAGATAGTATCTCACCAACAATATGGATTTATTAAAAACAGATCTATTACTGATGCAGCTCTCAATATTATTACTACTTTGTAAAACCAATCAGATTCTTCTAAACAACATTGGTTACTTCTTATAGATCAACAAAAAGCATTTGATCATATCAATCATGACTTTTTAGAACTACTTTGAAAAATATGAACTTTGATCACAAATTTATAAGCCTAATGCATAACCTTTTTACTAATCAAGAAGCTTATATTATAGATGCTAGAGTTATTTCTAAACCTCTCAGAGTAGAAAGAGGCATTAGACAAGGAGATCCTCTTTCTCTACTTCTTTATATACTAACCTTTGAACCTCTTATAAAAAACATAGAAAAACATCTATATGGTATAAAGCTAGAAAATCAGTTTTTTAAAACTTCTGCTTATGCAGATGATCTAACAATAGGAATTGGATTACCTACAGACTGGGACAAAACCATAGCAACACTAAACCTTTACGAGGCAGCCTCAAATGCAAAAATTAACAGAACTAAAACTAAATTAGTTTCTCTTACAGCTGTAGCTAGACGTGTAGAGCTTACTAATAAAAGCCAATTTATCAAATTAGAAGAACAAGAAAATATCACCACTTTGGGCTATAATATTCTTACTAATGGACAACTGAAAAAAGATCTTTAGGCCACTACTATTAACAAGCTAAAAAAATCTCTGGACAAGCTTTTAAACAGAAACCTCTCCTTTAAAGGGAAAATTTTAATCACAAAGTCATTTATCTTATCTAAAGTTTGGTACTTAGCATATCTACTACCTCCAAACAGAAAACAAGTAGCAAAAATTAATCGAATTATAACTCTTTGGATCAAGGGTACATCAAGAATGCTTTCCAGATACTCAGTCTTTTAGCAATCAACAGAATTAGCAGGTCTTCAAGCCCTAATGGGTAAAGATATACTAGATGCCTGCTTAATAACAGTTTGAATAAGACTTCTTACATTCAACATCATTTGAGCAATATATGAAAGAAATAAAATACAGTTGATTCTCAGTGATAGAAGAAACATTTCTTCTAGTCAGGCTCTAAATGCTGGCAAAACAAGCTCAAAAGCCTGGCCTTCAGAATGGAAATCCTACTTAAAAATCTGGGCAAAAATCAAGGGCAAGGTTCCTTTTACTTCTAGCTGGCCTTGGAATAGTAATAAAATTAGAATTAAAGAAATTAAAGGAAACAAACTCTCAGTCAAAAAAACTTTGAAACTCTTAAAGGAATCTTCTCTCCTACTGCCTATGACACAAACATCTTTACAGATACCTCAACCTACCTGGCTTTCTTTAAAGTCTGTTTATAATAAGAAAAAAGATATTTTTTGGCATCTCTTTCATAGAGCACTTCTACTAGGTTATCGTTTAAGACACATTGGATCATCAGAAACAGGAAACTGTATCTGGTGTCCAGAAGAGACTCAAACTATAGAATACTTTGCTTTAGAATGTTCTCATAGTAAAATAATCTGAAAGAAAGTATACAGTTTTCTTAATATTAATAAGAAAATACCTTTATTATCCTTACTTGAGAATATATTTCAAGTCTCTAACAATACTTGTTCTCAGGCTTTAGCAGCTCTGACCTGATTACATATTAATGCGATCTATGAAATATGGTATTATTACACTTCTGTAAAATAGTGAAATTTAGATACACCTCTTATCTCCTTGAACTCTCTTACTAAGAATCGCATTTCAAAAGAAATACGAATTCTAAAAAACAACCCTTTTAGTATTAGATCTAAATCTTTTAAAATAATATATAAATATTTAAAAAGTAACTAAGTTATTAGTAATATCTTAATAAAAGAGCACCACCTGTGCTCCTAGTTGTAATAACAACAGGGATATTTCAAAAAAAAAAAAATAGATAAGTAAAACTTGTAAACAAAATTAGAGATTTTTTAATTGTTATTAATATAAAGTCATATAGTTTTTTATTTAATATTAGATAAAATAATAAATCATTATTGAAAATGATATTAAAATGTCCAAAATTTTATAATATAAACTTGGCATATAGTTTGAATAAAGTATTGAATAGTAATTTTAATAGAAAATTTATTAATAAAAGGAGTATAATTAAGATTATAAGGATTATTAGTTAAAAATATTAAATAAAGTAGTATTTAGTAATTACAGATAAATAAGATTGTTAAATAAATTATCTTGAGAGGTGTAGTAACCTAGTGAAATGGATAGGTTGTCAACCTCCAAGTGGCAGGTCTAGAGTTCAAATCTTAGTGATAGCAAAAATTTGCAATTCTTTCTGTGTTATGGTTAACTGTCTTCTGTGATTGGTTGGAATAAGACACTTGTAATTCATATCATACCAGCATGACTGGAAGGTCTAGAGCATTCATGTAATGTTGTATGAAGGAACACAAACTGATACTGGATGGTGTGAACCCAAGATAAGTTCTTAGGTTATGTAAATCATGAGAACCAAATAGTAAGATAGAAGCCCACTTGGAAGACCCAAGTAGAGAGGTAACCCAAACTTTTGATGGTGCTACTGTAAAGACTAGACCTATAAAACAGAGCTAGAACTTGTGAAACTGGGCAAAGAGCTGACCTTTAAGAAGGGGCCAAATGGAATCAACCAGGCTGCTAAAATTTCTGAGTTCTAGAAGAAAAGGTTATATGCTAGCAAACATGTAAACCAAAAGTGTATGGTTATGATCTGCCTTTCCAGACTATCTGGTTTGAGAGCTTGGTGGAACTTGAATTGAATATCAAAGTAGTAAAGATATGTTGTGAAGTCAGTACCAGGATTGGAGCGAACTCTATAAGGACATAGTGGTTAAATGGTATGCCCTGACCACTAGTATTGGTCTTGGCCATAGCAATACCAGGTAGATAATTAACAACAGAAGGCTT